>JAGDQP010002884.1:0-18268 GCA_022664845.1 Lepisma saccharinum
ATGTCGATAAAATCATGGACATTGTCGCGTCCGACCGTCATGTAAGCACTGTTTCGATTGCCCAAGAGCTAAACATTGCACAAAAAACCGTGTGGAACCATTTGCATAAGACTGGATACACAAAGAAGCTTGATGTATGGGTGCCACACGAGTTAACGCAAAAAAACCTCATGAACCTAATTTCCATCTGCGAATCGCTGCTGAATCGCAACAAAAGCGACCCATTTCTGAAGCGGTTGGTGACTGGTGATGAAAAGTGGATCACTTACGACAACGTCACGCGAAAACGGTCGTGGTCGAAGCGCGGTGCGCCGGCGCAAACGGTGCCCAAGCCAGGATTGACGGCCAGGAAGGTTTTGCTGTGTGTTTGGTGGGATTGGCAGGGAATTATCTACTATGAGCTGCTCCCCTACGGCCAAACCCTTAACTCGGAACTATACTGTCAACAATTGGACCGTCTGAAGGCAGCAATCGGCCAGAAGCGCCCAGCTTTGGCCAATAGGAGAGGCATTGTGTTCCACCAGGACAATGCCAGGTTACACACATCGATAGTGACTCGCCAGAAGCTCCGGGAGCTTGGTTGGGAGGTTCTTATGCATCCACCTTATAGTCCGGACCTGGCACCGAGTGATTACCATCTGTTCCTGTCCATGGCAAACACGTTTGCTGGTGCAAAATTCGCGTCAAGAGAGGCTTGTGAACATCGACTGTCTCAATTTTTTGCCAATAGGGACAAGGGCTTCTATGAGAGAGGCATCATGATATTACCTTCCAAATGGGAACACGTTATCGAACAAAACGGCGCATATGTGACCTAAATCGGATCATTCTAACTATGGTAAGTCAAGCCTTCAATGTCATGCAAAAATAATGGATTACTTTTTACTACACCAGATAAAAATTAGTCCGCCGAAGGTTTTATTCACAACATATATTCATGAAAGTTGACTAATTGAAAGTGTACAAAAAGTGTTTTTTTTTTTCAGTGTATACATGTTGAATAAATAAATGATTTAAAGTAAAATTGTTGCTTATTTTAAATCCTCTAATCAAATATGCTATTTAATTAAACTGTAACTGATCCCAATGAACAAGCAATGCTACAATTCACTTACGAATTCCACGCACACTCATCTACGACGACAAAGGAACCACAAGACTGGAATGGTCTTACAAGGACAGTTGGTCTAGGTAACTAGAAACAACTAGTTAGCCTAAACCAATCAAATGTCGGAGGAATAGCGTTCCTTGCCGAGAACTGTTATGAGGCAATGACAGCCAGGATCAAAGTTTAGATAAGATCCCGATATTTGTCTGGTGAAACTGTTAAAAACTCTAGTAAACTTCAGTCAGTATGACCGCCAACAACAACTAAATTTTTCATGTTGAACCCACCACAACGCCTATAAAATTGAAATAGTATTTTGGTGATCATTAGGCATATCTGGCTAAACACGATTATATTAATATGGAATATATTTGGTAATTTAACAGTGTGGTTGTCTACTTTGTATCAGAATATACATACAAACGTTTAAGCGATTCACTGGAAAGCTTAAGAGAACTTGAGAATTAAATCGATGCGCACTTAATTGTTTTTTTGTTGGGGATCTGCAGTGCCCGAGGAGTTGTGAAAACTTTATTGACAATAGAGTTAGCAATTCCGTTTCATGAAACACTTCTCTTAATTAAAATAAATACTGCAGTAAATCTGAAAAAATAAGAGTTCGGTTGCTACGCATGTGCATTTGATGTTCCATTATTGCAAATGTATGCAGGCATCAATCGCGTACAAGGACTCTTTTTGGGAGGAAGAAGCAGGGTTCTTAACTTCAATCACAGCTTCTTTCTGTTTCCTTGTGCTGCAGCAGCACTAATGACTAATGAGCATGGGAAATTATCCTTCAGTGTCTTTCTCCGAGCACCTCGCATCTTATCGGCTCCAGTCGAATTTTCCCTTATATGAATACATTGCTTTTTTTAAAAAAATAATAATAATAAAACTTGCATACTTAATTAGAGGTACTTCATAAACATTGCTTCCTAAGGCACAATTTACGAAAACAGTCTCCTTCGGAGGCCGCGGAAAATGTAAAGCAGTTTCTTTGTTTATAGTTTGAACACGGAACATTGGCCCAAGGACGTCGTCTGGGAAATGACGTTCTTCGGTGATCACTCTTCCAAGAACAAGGGAGGAGAAGGCAGCGGCTAGGGACTTGGGTATTAATTTTTACTAGGATATATTAATGTATTGTTCTGATAAGAGTTCCTCTTCCTTTAGGATTTAAACGCGCCGAAAAATAATTATTCACTGCTACAAAGACACCTTGATTACAAAGCGAAAAACGTTATCTACTGGAAAATTGTATGCTCATAAAATTTATTTGCAAGCAAGCAAGTGTGAAACAGTACAAGGAATACAGAAACCAGTACTGATTCTTGGAACTGCCCATTCAAATTCACTGGTTGACATTTTTAGAATCCATGCTTTAGAATGAAATTTTGCTGCAAATGTCATAATGACCTAAAACAACTTTTAAACTTTATTTTGTATGCGACATTTTAGTACTACTGACTTCGGCTCGTCACGATTACGTGAGTGTAATGCTGATTAAGTCACAAACATCAATCCCCAGGCAATTCGAACCCGCGACGTTGGAGACGCTGGCCTAATACTGAATGGCTTCAAATTTGCTCCATTACGTAAGCTTATGGCGTAAATTTATAATTGGAACTTTTACTACGCTGCAGCACTTCAATGGAGTCAATTGTTCATTACTTCCATATACTTGTACAGTCAGCGTCAAAAGTTTGAACACAATCCTACTATCTCCTCCGAAAAACTGCAATACATTACACAAAACCGTAGTCAAATCAGTCTATTTATTCGTCGCTCATTTAGCTAAAACACAAGGTAATCAAAACACCCCGAGTTCTATCCTCGCGAATAAGTTTAGAAGTGAAAAAAGTTGAGCCATTTGAAGTGTAACAGAAGTGCTTTTTTTAAAATACAGTATTTTATGTGTGTGAAATAGTCCCACAATGATTTATAAAAAACAAGTTGTCGGGAACTATTCTTTCATACCAATCTCAAAAATGGCCTTCAATTATTTTGAGCAAATTTTTTTTTAACATGGTATTTTAATTATTAAAAATGCAGAGAACTGATTTAACGACAATTTGTTTCCTTTTTATATATGATAAAGCCTATAATTTCCAACAAAGGTATTAAATGCTCTGCCATCTGAATCGAGAAAAATTAGTGTTGTAAAAAAGTTTCTTTTCTGTAAAGTCTATTTCTCTTCAGTTATTTCTTTTTAATGTCGTTTTTTTTTTTCACACAGCAAGTATTGAATGCTTTACGCTGCAGATAATGAACGTTATCAGCAGGATTGGAGTTAAGCCCTCACACATTCATCCCAATTTCCTATTGCTTTGCTTTCCTGCAGCCTTACGAGGCAAATGACTGGATTTTTTATGCATTCAAAGCCATCCTCTGCTATACTTCCTATATCTTCACCCTGACAAACATCAGGAATTAACTAAATGGACTGAAGTTATTTGGTATAGTTTGCAATAAAATTCTATCAAACATCCAGGAAACTGAAGAAATATTTTAAATTATAGGAAGAATTGAAGTTCCTAGAGATAATACAGTTTTGAAGACATCTATACCCTAACTGAAAAACTATGAATTCCTACCGAAATATGCTCTCATCCCGTATATACAACACGTTAATTTGTAATTACAGTCGTATTATTCAAGGAAGATATCTATTTTTCATTATACCGTCCAGAAAAATCAATTATCTTCAGCTAAAAGTCCAGGGAAATAATCTATTTCTATTCAAGGGCAGCGATATATGTTTGCGTTTATTAATAATACATTGTGTTTCACTACTAGGTATAAAAACTCGGTGGCATTGCTCCCTCATGCTTCGGGCTCCAAGCCTCAATCTATAATGCGAAAATATATACAGATACAAACAGTGCAACAAAAAATATTTTATGTTATATGCGTATTTCAAAAGACTTGTATAAAATGCATATAATACATACTTTTGTAAACAAGCAACTACATACATGTTTCTTCTAATGAGTCTGTTGCAATAGGGCTCTGAAAAGTATTACTTCAAAGCATATCATAACGTAGCCACGTCCACTTTTCTGAAAGCATAGGATCAGCTATCGGCACGTAACAGTAGGGGGGGGGGGGGCATTTGAAAAACAGAATTTTAAAAAAATAGAGTGGCAAAGCTGACAACTGGGTGCTTGGGTACAGGGAACAAATGTTTCAATTGTGTCGAATATGTATACTTAAAGCTTGGTGCGGATACGTCGAACTGAATGGAAGTAGTAAATATATTTAATTTGTAAAATTGATTGGCAACACTGTCAACTGTGGGACCTGAAGTACCTCTATGACGCGTCCCAGTACGTAAATACAAAGTTTGGTCCTAATACGTTCAACGATATGGAAGCAATTTAAAAAAATATATTTTGAAATTGGTTAGTAACACTGACAACGGAACTAGTACCTAATGCACATGCCAAATTTGGTGTAATATCAATGCGGATACGTCGAACGGTAACAAATATGAAATCTAGATTTCTTCAATCGTTTGGCAACCCTGACAAAACTACGGTGTCTGGAGTGACCTATCCCAGTTCCTAATGAACATGCATGTCGAATTTGGTATAAATCAATGCACATGTGTAGATTAGTATTAATAATATAACGTCCAAGTATTTTTTGTCTTGCCAGTAGGACGATGATGTTTCTTGCTCGCAGTACAACGGTGTCCATACGTGTGTCCTGCTGGTACCACACACACGTAGTGCCAGCAGGATGGTACTAAGTTGTGAAGATATAGTTATTATTTTTTTGTGTTTGTAGTTTTCTAACACTCACTTATGCGTTCTACAATGGACAGAGTTTCAACGCTGATAACGAAAGAACGATGACGTCACCTTGCACCACTCAGGTCTTCGCTAGAGCTTCTGTATGCCCACTATATGGAAACTCACACGAAACCATTCACTTTCATAGTTTCTGTACGTCCTACCGGTATAACGCAATGCCGTTCTGGTAGGACGTTTGGAAGTTCTATCATTAATAAAGGCATTTCTATAAGCTGAATTCTAAATAAACTTGCAACACTGTCGGGAACACCCAAAACTTCCTCCTATTGTGTTGAAGCTAAGAGATACGGTATGAAAGATTTTTTAAAAGTTGGCATCGCTGAGAACTGGGCAACCCGGAATATCTCACATACAAACACACACAATAAAAAATTAATCTAGTGTTTATGTTGTATTTCTTCTTAATTATCTATATAAAAGTAATTCTTGTTTAAAGAGACGTTAGCATGCAGTATTACAAATTGCTGCCTTAGGAAGGGGGGGGGGGGGGGGAGGGGAAACGAAGACTTTATTTACAACACCAAGAAAAATAGAAGAATTGGCCTTTTCGCAATATTACAGGTGTGTTGTGTGTCTACAATAAAATTGTCTACTAAAAGCAGTGAAATCTCCACTAATCTACATTAGATGCAATTCTATCGTTTTTCCTTTTAGCACGAATATTAAAAAAAAGAAAACATTTATAGTAAGCGAAACTTGAGTTATAACACCAGCAAACTGCTTATGACGGAATCTACGTTCTGCGAAAACCTGGTGTGCCAAGTCCTTTGTTCTGCTCTTGATCATAATCCCATATGCAGTTTCATTTAGAGTTTTTTTTTTTTTTAATTTGCAAACAGCTGTCGTGAAAAGTTGCAATCATTAAGATACGATACTTTGTGATGAGGTTGACGGTTATTGCACCCGACCTGCTTAAGGTACCATCTAACATGTATTCCACAATTGTTTTACAATTAACACCTTTACTTATGTTAAGTTTTTGATTACGTTTGAATTACATTCAATCCTATTTTTCTATTGGTTTCATGGCGTTTCAAACTTAAGTCTTTCGCGGGACTGTGTGTGCAAGGACCCACAAAACTGTTGTCCTCTTAACGTATCGGAGTGAATGAATTGTTAATAACGTCCTAAACGAGCTGGTGAGCTTCTAAAGGCGAGACCTATAGTTTTTGGTAAAGCAGACTCCGAACCACTGCGTTCAATGCACCCCGTCGGGATCTGAACCAGTGACCACACGCACAGAAAGCGGGCTCTCTAACCTCTCTCGGCCACCACAAAGTCTCAACGTAACGGAGAAACTTTTGGAAACATTTGTAACCGATTTCTAAAAACAGCTAACTTACCAGTGCTGTTAACGTCTTACAATAGCATACCTATTTATACATAGCATGTAACCGGTTTATACTGTGTAATAGATAATAATACGATTTAGTTCCATTATATATGTATCAACTATAGCATTGAACTTTTCAGTATTAAAATCTTAATTTCCATTTCATATATCAACAATGTAAACATACGAAAGATTTAAAGATTCCATTTATATTATGAAATAAAATTGTTTTCTGCCGCACATCAGCAACAAAGTACGTTGCCTAAGCTACCATATCTCAAGCATATAAACTCGTATTTATGCAACTTGCATAAAAACTTCATGAAATTAGTGCAATAAATAGGTCCTAGAACACCAATTACTTTAGAAATACTAAAGTTATGTCTAACAGAATGACCACCGAAAAATACAATACAAGCGATTAATTATATTATTTATGTAGGAGAACTACTTCAAAACCACAAGAAATGCTGCAAATTACACAACCAATATACTTTTTTGGTCTGTTAAATGGAATGTTGCTTTAACATATGCAAAATATTACAAGCTGTAATTTAGCTCACGCATGATGATAGATGAATATAAACGTGGGACAGCTGACAGCGCAGCATGATAAACTGCATTATTCTAAAGGTTTGAGTTCCTCTGACGTAGGCAAATAATGAGCAGTTTACACACAACCACACTCAGATTTAAAAACTTTTATTAGAACTCGTACATATCCTATTTTATATTACGCCGCCCAACGTAACACACTGCGTTAAAAACATTCAAACGACAGTCATGAAAACCTACCAGTGACGACCGCACTAACCGGATTAAATACATATTGCTAACGGAGACGCATAAAACACACAATATCTCACTTATGCAGATTAAAAACCACAGGTGCAAATTCTTCAACCATATATCTTCGACTACAAGAATAAGTTTTGACGTCCAAGGACAACATTGTAAGATAAAACTTCCATTGATAGTTTCGCGAGTGAACATACGAGTGCAGAGGACTCCCAGATATTTTCTGATACACACTGATTTGTCATGTAATTTTGTGCGTTGCTACCAACAGGTTAACACTGTTGCTTTGGGTTTGAGAGATTCCGGGTTCGATTTCCAGTAGTGACCAATTTTGACATTGATACAGTACTAAATCAAAAGAGCGGCGTTTCATTTCGAAAGCGTATCCTCGCAATTGGACGGTGGATGAGGGATTAAACGTCGGACAGGTGGTCCGAAGGTACCGACTTCACATCTCCCCGAGACTGTTTTTATATTTACTCTTTTTCATTCATAAGTATATTACTTTTCATTTTTACTACATATGAATAAATGCTCCCCTTGGCATTTTCTTACATTCTCAAAATTTTATTGCGTCGTTTTTGTGTTCAAAGGATGAAAACTTAGAATAGATTAGAATAGATGAAAATTAATCTTTAAAAAATAGTTTGCATCGAAATGAACTACCATAGATCCCATCTTTTTGAAACGGAAATTACTCATCTATTTCTCCCACTAAAATTCACTCTAAGAGAGCGACATCCTCTTTTCGCTCTCAAAAGATTACATATTTCGCTCTTTGAATTTAGTGTGTATGTGAAACCAGAGAGTTACGAAGTAGCAGATTTAAATCTCGAAGCCCAAATACAAACGGCGAGAAGGAGTTGTGCTGACCAGGTGACAAGAACGAAGTCGACAAGAACGTTGGCGTTCATAAGTAAACATGTACTACGAGGAACCTAGCACATTTGAGCTAATTCTTTCTAATACTCATTCTTCATTGGATGTTTATAAATAATGCACAAGCAGACACGATCAACATTATTCAGATTAGCACTTCGGAACACTAAAATAAAGTATCTCGTTTCTTACGTCCCATGATAGCATAGTTAAAGCTATATGCTAAAGAATATGGACTTATCCCCGCTTTTTCCGTGACAAAAAAAATAGGATATCCTAAACACGTATGTTGCCTCGCGTAGCACTTATGTCATAGTCGGTTGCATAACATGGTAAGAAGTCAGTGCTTTACTCAAGTGTTGCCAATTTGTCGCTCGTTACTCTACTCATACATTTTGAATACTCATCTACTTGGTACTCCTGGCCACCTTGGGAAGGTAAAGGTGGTCGAGCGTGGGACTGACCACCCCACCTCACTTCGTACTGTAGGTCAAGAAAATGTGGAGCACTACCTCCACACCCCCATGCGCCGTTCACGGCGCGTGCGTATCGCACAGGGGCTAGAAAAATAAAAAAAATAGGGGTTTAGCTATTTTTTTTCCATGTTTTGGCGACGAACATTTAGCTATTTATAGACTGATATTTAGCTATTTTCAAGTAATTATTGTTGGCAACACTGGCTCTAGTGAAACGATGAAAAGAACGCTAAATGCCTCACTTTTCTCCATAGGTTGAAGAAGTTTGATGCAGCAATAATTCTGATTTTGTAAAAATATTTTAGTCATAAAGTAATCGTGGAAGGTGGAAGTGCACAAGTGTTGAAAATTTCATCTCCAGAAAAAAAAAAAAATGATAAACACTCAAAGCATGTACAGTCACGAACTAAAGTAAATGGACGTTGGAATTATAAGAAATACTGTATTTCTCATACCTCCAGGAGAATTGTTGCACTGTAAGCTTCATAGTTAAACAACCAACATGACAGTACAAATGTGCGCGAAAATATGGAATACCAGGATATTCCTCCATTTGGAGCAAGAAAGAATTGACTTGTTCAGCATCATGTACAGAACCACGAGAGTTAGACAGAAATCCCATCCTTGTCTTGTTGAAACGCACACACAGAGAAAGAAAGAAGAGAAAGAAAGAAAGAGAAAGCATGGATGAACACGGGGAAAGAGCGAACGAAGAGAGAAGAAAACAATGATCCGAAACCCGTTATTCAATAATAATAATAATTCTTTATTATTATTATATTGAGGGACGATGAATTTGTTCCAACAACAATAGTAAAATCAAAGAAATCCAATTTTGCAACAATGTTTCACGAACATAGCAATAATCCTTGGAAGGGATTCACAAAAACTGTGGAAGTGAAAATATTAATGCAAATTTTACGACTATTCTAAGTTTGTAAAGCATATGCAAATTTACGGAAGTCAGATACGCCCAACGTACGGCAACCCAGTATGCGAATTACCAAACGGGTATTTGGCGGAAATCCCTCCTGTGAATCTACATGTGGGCGCATGTATAATATTAGATAT
This sequence comes from Lepisma saccharinum, assembly GCA_022664845.1. Lineage (NCBI taxonomy): Eukaryota > Metazoa > Arthropoda > Insecta > Zygentoma > Lepismatidae > Lepisma > Lepisma saccharinum. Next base: position 9,481 of record JAGDQP010002884.1, read on the forward strand.
ATCACGTTATCTTCTTATCAAGAGCATATCGTCGCCCGTGTAAAAATACCTTAATTCCCACATTGTGCCAACTTTAAAAGTTTTCCCAGTGATACCGCCAGACCCAGCCCCCTGTGGGGGATGTAACTTCCCAATTTTTCGACACAATCCCCAACTTGGAAATTTTGTCGCTGAAAAATCAATAGAAACCATGCAAAACTCCACTTACACCCTCCCAATTTTGACTTTGCATCTCCTCACTGAAAATCCTAACCGAAACCGTTCTTTTCAGGCTTTGGTCTCAACCATCGGCGGGATGGTATCATCAACTTAGGCTCTGACCGAACCCTTCAAGGACAAAGTGGCCGTGGCTCAGTGGCAGAGCGTTGGCTTAGTACTTCAGAGGTCTTGCAATCGATTCCAGCGGCTAACCATTCTGATTGACCATTTCTAGGACTTTTCCTCAGCTATATCAGGCAAATGCCGGGATGGTGCCTTCCATATAAGCGCTGGCCGATACCTTCCCCCTCCCAAGCGCTGACCGATACCTTCCCGAATCCTTCCCCCTCCCATAACCCCGGCCTAAGCCTTATATGGTTAAAGGTCATAGATAAAATTCAATTGAAAAGCAGAGCTGGAAATAGATCAGTGTTGGTGATCCGGTCTAAAACTTGACTCGGACTAACAAGTTAATGAGCTGCTGTTTGGTATTTTTAGTGCTCCAGGAATAACACCTCCGGCCTCGGTCACCCTTGAAACGTAAGAAAATATTCAAGTTTGAAGAGACCTAAATTGGCAAGTATAGCCCCGGTCCAAAACTTGACGTACTGTGCTATAAGCATAATGATTCGAGTGTTGATTGGTGAGCCAAAATATGACGTCAAACAACTCTCTGAACACTTAGAGATGATTGTAAAGACAGAGTTTAGACTTAGTCTAATGTAGGTTTAGGTTGAAACATTAATTTATAATTGAATTTGAATTTTGTATATGACTTTTAGGCATATAAGGCTCAGGTCGGGGTAGAGGAGGGGGAAAGGATTCGGGAAGGTGTCGGCCAGGGCAAATGTTGATAGTGCCTTCCAGGTGTTTGCCTGGTGTGACTGAGGAAAAAACAGGAAAGACCTCAGTCAGGATAGTCGGGCGCTGGGATTGAAACCACGACCTCCCGAATGCTACGCCAACGCTCTATCATTGAGCTACAGGGGCTGGGTATCATAAGAACGAAGTCCGAAAATGCTGGATCTTTGAATCTGTGATCAAAATCGCACTAATCCATTGGACCGGATATCCGGATATTCGAATATCCACCCATAAAATTCATTTTACCTTTTCCTCGTAGTCACATTTGATTTGTTATTCCCTGTTGTTTTATGTTTTATATTTTCCAATTTTTGTATTTCGATATCGTTCGGTGTCCTTTGGTACTTCCTGACACGTAACTAAATATTAATTTTTGAGGGGGTCAATGGATTTCGAGGGTCCAACTCCAAAGTCGGTCTGGGTGTGGAAAGTACCCATATATAGATAACTACGACTAAATGATATTACTATTTTGCATATTAAAAGGAATTAATACGCACATCCACCCGTAAACACATACGTCAGTGAGTACTTTCATATCGCTCAATATCGTTGTTTCTCCGTTTTTTGATATTGTTCGGTATTTCAATATTATTCGGTATCGTTCAGTATTTCGGTATATTGATATTTCGATATTTTCTGCATTTCGGTATACCGATATCCTTCGGTAATTCCGTATATTTGTATTACGGTATTGTTCGGTATATCCATAATTGTTGGTATCCAAAATTTAGTATATTTTTTTTAATCACCAGCAATTTGTCTAATAAATCCCGAACTCGCTAGATTTTAGTAGGCCTAACCACTAAACCCTTCTCCCTTACGGCTGTTGAAATAAGATAATGAACGACACTGAAATTTATGACTGTTGCAACTGTCGTTATCTTTCGGAGGATTTGTGAAGCAATGGCCAGTCTGTACACACACGAAGTCCATGAAATGAACAGACTAGATGGCGAAACGGTCATACATAAATAAAATGGTATACTCGTGTTACAGAAGAGTTTATACTCATATATAAAAATGAAAGTGACAGTGTTTGTGTTGTTATTAACCCAGAAGTGCTTGACTGATTGGCAATTGGAATGATTTTTCGCACATGATCAGACAATGGAAGTCTGGGAAATTTTCATGTCAGTTTGTTTCTAAAATTATTATCTTCAGAGATATATCTTGGATCCAAAATGGCGGACCCCCAAAATCATTTTCCACATCGTTTGATACAGATGTACGAAATTTGGCATAATGGTGTATTGTCAAGAGTAGTTTAAGAAAATATTACGTTTTGAAGTCGCCATCTTGCATTCAAAATGGCGGCCCACAATCAATTTTCTAAACCTCTGAAACTAGAGAAACGAAATTTGGTAAGAAGGTGTACCATCACGAGAGAGTCTGGTTATGATAAAGGGGCGCAGCCCCCCAAATCTACGCAAGTTGGGACGCAGCCCACCACGGGAAAGCTAGTATTGGTGACAGTCCCGATGACTGTTACCAACATATTTTATTCATCCCGCACCAACAGTCTGGCAAGCCAGCTAGTTATAAATATTAATAAAAGAAAACTCTTCGTTCTTGAAAATATTGTTTCGGTCATCGATTTAGGTACAACCTAGTACTAAGGATGGCTACTTCGATAATTTTTATGAATACATACCAAATAAATTAATCCACAATTTTAACGTTTCTTTTATATGAAAAATCTGAAGGAGTGGGCTATCACGTCGCACTTAACGGGACTTCAAACTTCTTTGCTAAAATACATAATTTCAAAATCTGTAGTAGTTAATTCTATGGGTGATAGTTAATGTCACCGGACTCGAGTTTTACAATTTCAGTTCTTATTCATTTTCCCGGTAATTCTTAAAACCTAATAATAAAAAATAAAAATACAGAAAGAAACGGAGCAGGCGTGCTAGTAATAAATAACTTACAATCTTCTTATAAGTCTGTGGGCTTTTCATAAAATTCAGACGAACAGCGTACCTATCAAAAATAATAGTAATAATAAACAAAAATTATGAATGTTTAGTGAATAACTTTTGTTTGTTTGTTTTTTCCAATACACGTTTGTCTTGAAGGTGTTTTACTCTCTTTCTGGAAAGTTTATTTTGTTTTTTACAATCAACCACGAAAAAAAGCCAAGAATTTTTTAATTTTGAATTTCTATGATGGCCTTTACGCATATCTAGCGCAGGACGCAAACATGTTACGAGTTCTATCATGCATGAACTCTCCATACACGCTATGGACTATTTTCTGTCAGCTCAATATTCACAAAGCCTGAAACAGATCTTAACCGTTTTATTTACCTGGGAATGGCGGATATTTGAAAAATAAAGAGGGTGTAAAAAAAACTTATCCAGACTACTTCTTCACACATGAACCATGTGGTAACAACAGGTCAAGCAGAGAAAACAAGGTAGGCAAAAAAGCGAGGCAAAGCGCAAGAAAAGGTTGAAAGGGAAACGAAAAGAACAGGAAACGATCATATAAGGCAGGCGTCGTAGACGACAAGCACACCCCGCTGAGCATTTCTTATGCAAATGACTCCCCCCCCCCCTGCATTTTTACGTGGTTGGTAGAGAGACCCAAAACAACACAGAACACCCACAGCGTCACGCTCAACAACCAATATTTCTCTACATATGCTCTAACACATCATTTTATTCCTTTACCAAAGAAACCTGTATCTGTCCACCTAGTACGCACCGCAACATGTACTTAATTCCAATGAATTCCATCTGCTGTTCTCATACATTAATAGCATTTCAATGAAATTAAATGTTAATATAAGCCTAGTTTCATATCTATATATTAAAAAAATAAGTTTATTTCATTAACAGCTCTTCTCTGACGTGTTTAAATAGTCTGACAAGAAGTTAAGCTGTTATTTATTTTTGCCCTATTGTGTTAATTAGTTTTTATGAATCGTTATGTCAAACTTCATAGATCGTAGATCAGACAGTGTTTCTTCACGCTGCTTATAAAAATGAAGAGTTAAATCAACAAACCATATCTTCATGTACAAAAATTCGGTCACAAATTAGCTCAACACTGAACGTAATCCAACTATGTGCCAATATATAACACAATTAAATATAATAAGAGTAAACTAAGAATATTCAGAACACCACGCTTGTGTATTTAGTTTCAACTTGAACTGCACGCACATTACAGCAATAACTTTAAATATCTAGCTTCGCTTTACAATTGGAGAAAGTCTGGGACAAAACGTATCCAAATTCTCGGTAAATTCATTCTCAGTTTATCGAAGTCTTTATTATTAAAAGCTGAAATAATTACTTAATCTGATCCAACAGTGACGCTGGTAGTGCCGTAGGATAGCAAGCTGTTGCCAGATCTTGCTGGAAAACAAGCGAGTTAAAAAACTTGCGACTGGAACTAGATTGCATACCGACAAGGTTGTTGGAACTATTGATGAATCTTGCCGACAAAGCGAAAGGGATGTCTTTTGATTTGACAACGGCGTAAAATGCTGGCTGTTCAAAACGGAGCACATATTTTGATTGAACAGAAATTAGACAATGACTTATTTGATTGAAGATGTGCATTTAATACCTTACTTCTATTGAAGAATATCCCGACAGTACAGTATTGCAAAACTGCTCTGAAGAAGCCTGTTGTCATCTGTGGTACCTCAGCGAGGAGTTGGTTAGCTTTGCTTTGTATGATAAAAAAAAAAAAAAAAAAAACGATGCAAAAGACAATTCAAGCATGGCGAAATTTTGAAAATGTGACAAAATCAACATCGCACCGAAAATAACACCAGCTCTTTCAGGAATGTATTAACAAGCAACCCCGAACTCTGTGTTGAATGAATGCATAGAAGTGGAATTCATCCTTAAAACCTATGCAATGTGTTAAAACTGTTGAATTGGTAACAAACAGAAAACAAAAAAAAATCAGAAACTTCTTGCTTTCTAGGCGATTAAAGAAAACTTATCAAATGTGCTTTGTTGAAAGGTAGGAAATACCACAAAGGAATCAAGAAGTTAAAAGTGAACACCTGCATCAAATTTCTTATCCAAACAGACAACAAAAAGTTCTAATAAATAATGAAACACTTTATGAAAAGAAAACCGCATCTCTACTGTATGCATTGCGATTTAAATTTAACATCAATGGAATGGAAAGATAAGGGGGGAGGGAGTGTTTGATAACAAAAGGAATTAAAACCCTCCTGCCCTTCAAAAATCACCCACTACCTCAGCGAGTCTAGTGCATTATAATGCCAGACTACATACAGAACAACTAACAAAACTGGCAGTGCATATTGAAGTGTGCGTTCATTCAAACCATTCAGCATCTGAATTGTTCATATATTTTTTTTTCTTTTATTCAGAATTCTCTCTACTGTCCCTCCCTCTAACGACAGAAAGAAAGAGAGAAAAAGTTTCAATAACAAGAAGGCGAGTAACATCTGTCTCTTCCAATTCCGTTTATGGTGAAGCACAAAATACAAAGTTGATTGCAGAAACATTTTCTTTTCTTTTGCAAAACAACTACGTCCTGCATTTTATTATGCACAGCGCAATGCATGAGATAGTTTCCCTTCTATCTCTGAAACCGGTCCGGATACCTCCTACGCAACGATGATCATCTTCAGTTGATAGTCTCACCCCAACATGGCATTCCTCTCTGATCTTTTAATGCTATCAACAATACAGTTCACAACAATGATCTTTCATTAATTCATTGTTCTATGGATTCAATTCATTATCATAATTAAATCGGTTATTCCTGCAACGCTGCATGTGACATTTTCCAACTTTTAAGAGAAACGTTAAACAAAAAAAAGTTTAATTCCAATAGTTCCTGCACTAGAAACTTGAAAAATTAGGCTGCATTTTAAATTGAAGGTTAAATTTAATGCATGAGATATTATTTATTAAGTTGTATTTTTAGTGCCAGAATTATCGAAATGAAAGGAGTGTTTTTTCTTTTCTCAAAGTTGGAAAATGTCATGTGTCGTTTGTCAAATAACCAATCCAATTATTGTTATGACTGGTCCTTTAAAACAATTTAAGCACTCTCTGTTTGACCTCCAGTCATCCATCCTCTTCATCTTACCATAAGGAATTTCCGGAACTGCATCCTTCCCCCATCTTTCTCTTCTCCCCTTCAATCATGAGGTTACAGAGGGATTAATCTCGTCTCGCGTAATAATAACGTAGCGATGCAGTCAATCAAAATAATCCATGGACAAAAATCGCTGGAAATAATACATTATCTACTTCATCTGCTTTAGCCTGGAACGAGAAGTCAGGAAAAAGTTAAAAAGCACCTACGAAAGTTGCTTCTTTTACGTACTAAGTTTTTGAGTGGTGTACTAACAGTTTACAACCGAAAGTTACAGGACTGAAAACCTGAAAAAAAACGAAGATATTATTCTGCTCACAATTTCTCGAGAAAGAATAGCTTCACAAATAGTTTTCTTTTTTAAATCGTCCTTCATGGGCTCACTCAGGAGGCACGCAAGGTCGAGCCCACCTGCAGGACATTCTGACTTCTAGGAGAGTTCTCTTCAGGTTCACCAGCTAAAGTTCAGGTACGGTACCTACACAGAGGCCTTGGACAACACCTTTTCCCAATCCTTCTTTTACAGACAAGGGTAAAGTTACAGCCAGAGCTGGATGTTGTAAAAAATAATAATAATAATACATTAACAAGTTTCTTTCCTATTTCTTAAAGTGAAGAAAAATCGAAGACAGTGTTCCAGTTGACATGCTGTAACCAAAAGGAAAACCTTTCTATGGATTTAAAAAGTGGCGAAGATTTCGTTTAGTAGGCGGAGACAGTTTTGGGCATCTGGTACTGGTGCCAAACTCCGTGACTGATTTTTGATACATGCACTACATAGCGTTGAATTTCATTCACTTTCAGTGTTGCCAATCTATGTACCAAAAAAGGACACACTTGTAAAATAATGTTTCTAGTAGTCTGACGGATATCGGTACCCATGAAATATAGATGTTTTATTAAAAAAAAATAAAACAAGAAAAACTCCACTATTACTCTTACATCCGACGGTTGTAACTACTGATTTCCGTAGGTGTCTTGCAATTTCCATCAAGGCCTGCGCTAAAGATACCAACCAACCGTAAATTCATATTCAGTATTTCAATTTCCCTAGGTAGCAGACTGACTGGACAGTCAGAGAGAATATTTATACAGACTCCTTGTTATTTGATCAACAACGGATCAACAGTCTAAAAGTCGTGCACAATTTGTCACACGTCATTTTAATGGGATTAGTGAAACCTTTCCTCCCAATACATCCCACTGCCACAATACTACATACACAAGACGTTAGCCATCACTGAGAGAGCATATGGAGATACTCACTCACTCGCTCCAGTCTGGATATTATTGCACTGTTGCCTTAGGCGGGGCAAGGAAAAGTGTTTCTAACACGCGTTCTATACTCTTGATTCTTTTTGACGTCTAAAAAAAAAAGCCGATGGCACTGGAATTCTATCTAACTTGTATGCCGATATTGCACACGCACATACAATCACTGTCAGCAGGCACTCACTCATTTGCAGGAGTGCCAGTGCTAAAAGATTCATTCACTTTTTTCGACTACATACTTACTTTATAGTGAAGGAATAATATTGTATGAAATGACCAACACTTTTTTTTGTTTTATCTATATTATCCGCGCAGCTGTCGACATTTCTAATGCTAGTTAACTTTTAACCCCACAGCGCTGGGGTGATTTGGTGGTGAAGGGTGTTGACGAATGTTCGAAGTTTTGCTCACGCCGACCATCGTGGTTGCTTTTTTACACGCCCTTCAGTCTTTGTAGTCGCATGACGGAATGGTACCTACGATACACGTACGTTACCTCCGAAATACTGATTTTACCATAACCGAGGTTCACTTTGGAGTTTTAATTAGCCCCCAAAAGAGGTCTATTTTTTTTTTTTTTGTTTAGGAAAATTATTTTCAATGCCAAAAAACTTTAGGGTTTTGTGAGCAACTGTGGAAAATTTCATGGAAATATGTTGAAAACTATCATTTTTGCAGGTCTGTTTCTCAGTTATACGAATTATAATATAATCAGTTGCAAAATAAAACTGGCTAAGGTACTCTGTCAGGTATAGGCACATATTACACTATCATTATAAACTAACACGAACTGGTTCGACATCAGAATGACGAATCTACGGAAAATAGCAATACCGAAACAGCTGAGAAAAAGGCTGCAATCTTCAGGCAGCAATTGAGGCGAAAAGTGGCCAGACATGTGAGAAACTGGGACTACAATTCAGTGTGAGTGGAGAAACCATTCGGCAGCACCTCTATCAACTTGAGAAGCACTACAAGTTGTGTCGATGGGTCCCACATGATCTGACTCCGGGCCAGAAGGCAACGCGAGCAGACACCTGTGTTTCTTTCCTGTCTCGTCTGAGGAAGGAGCCATTTCTGGACAGGGTGTTGACTTGTGATGAGAAGTGGGTCCTGTACGAAGCTCTACGGCGCCGTCATCATTGGTTAGCATCCCATGAACTGGTTCCAAAACAGCCGAAACCAGCACTGCAGCAGAAGAAGGCTGTGTGTTTGGTGGACTGCTCGCGGCATCATGCATCGGGAACTGCTACCAGCTGGTCAGAGCATCAGTGCAACTGTGTACTGTCAGCAGTTGAGCTGTGTTCAAGAAAAACTCAAAACTCAGGAGCCAGCACTTCTGAATCGCAAAGGG
>JAGDQP010002884.1:18368-51634 GCA_022664845.1 Lepisma saccharinum
ACCATTCTACGCCTTGGATGGGAAACACTATTGCATCCACCATACTTCCCGAACATTGCACCGTCCGATTTTCACCTGTTCCATTCCTTGGACAATCACCTTAGGGAACGCCAGTTCAAATCCCTAACAGAGGTGCAAAGTGCACTTGATACTTTCTTCGGTTCACGGCCCACCAAGTTCTACTGCGATGGAATCCATGGCCTTCCAGAACGTTGGCAGAAGGTCGTCGATGCTGATGGGGACAATTTTTTATCTTCCAGGTACGTCTTAGGTGACATATCGATGTTCGAAGGTGGTGGGTGAAAAAGCGATAGAACTTTCTTGCTTATGTTATAGGTATCCCATGAGTCAAAAACACCTCAGCAGGATCGGTGCCTTGCATTAACTGCTCGTGTCTGACACTAACTACCCTCAAAGATTACAACTACCTCAGAAGTATGAGTTTCAAGAGAAAGTATAGTAGCCGGTCTTTAGGTGAGACGTCCAGTAACGTATATCCATCTCATCCCTGCGAACAAATTGCGCCGTTCATGGTAGAACCAAGAACATCAATACTGGACCGTGGATCAGCGGAGAATGTGTAGGAAAGTCCAGATTCATTTTGCAGCATAACGATCTGGAAAGAACTGGGCACCAGGCATATTCCCATGAACATCATGGAGTGGAACCAGTTTGGTGGTAGTGGTGTGGGAAAGAATAGAGTACAATGGGTGTACAGAGCTATACAGTCACTAGTTTTGGAACTGTTAACGCTCAAGAGCTACAATTACATGTGAGACGTTTCAGAGTTAGTTCATGTTCATATTCATGTATAATAAATTGATAATACACGTCCTCGTAAAGTACTGCTGCACGACACGAATTTCTAAAAATTGAAGATATCCAGCACATGATACGGTCTCCTGATATTTTAATTTATTCAAAAATTCCAGATACAGACCAATTTTTGCTATTTTACACTGAATATATTTAACAATAACGAGGGGAAGGATTTCGGAAGGAGTTGGTCTTGGACTTATTCAAGGTACTAACCCAATATTTGCCTGGTGTAACAGAGAAAACCGGGGAAGCATCAGTCAGGATGGCCGGCACCGATAATCGAACCCGAGTGTTCTCGATTACAAGGCAAAGATTCTACAGACTGTTCTATCTCGCCAACCGAGCATTGAATTAGCAAGGCGAACTGCATTTTGTCACCCTCCGCCAATGACAATTCCGGAGTTTAAAACTGCTCTTCGTAAAGAGTGGGCCCCTTGCTGCCTAGTGGCTATCCTGGAACTCTTGAATTCTTGTCATGGAAGGGAACGGACGAAGAAAATACCGTACTTAAAATGAAAAATTGCTCACGCCTGAATCCAATTTCAAGATGAAATATCAGAAGGTAGGAAAGACTCAGGACTGGCACGATTGCAGGCAGTTAGAAGAGTTTTGAACAATGGTGAGCTGATTCTACCATTACAAGCAATAGCACCAATCAATAGATTTATTTCAAAAAAAAAAAAAAAAAAAAAAAAACTAAAAGAAAACAGCACAGTCAACATGTAATCAATATGAGTTACCACTTGCAGTGAACGAATGACATGTAATAACTGAATAAACAAACGTATGTGGAAGATGATTCCAAGAAAGATACACATCAACGGAAGTTCCTTCGGTTACGTCACATGCTTCATTTCTTTTAAATATGGAAGGTAAAGAAAAAAGAGAGAGAGAGAGACTTCAGACACAATAGGAAAGGTCGTTTCCCTACCACCATTAACATATTTTGATTTACACAAACATGCCCACTGCTTAACGTGAGGTTTCCTGCTCTTTAACGGTTTTAAATAAATAAAGGTCAAAACATGTGGATATTTCCTAATGAAGGGAAATACTGACACGCCCATATTACATAGACATGACTTCACAGCCGCTGAGGATTACAACAAATACGAAACAGAAAACAAAACTCACCAAAATGTTATCACTACGCTATCCCATCTTGGATCGGTAATTCTTCATGATGAAAGAATTTTGAGTAGTAAAGATGGTATTTTGGTACTTTGCTGCACGTAATTAATATTAACAGAGTAAACAAATACAGTAGATAATAACTACATGTGTATTTATGTAAACTATAGACGAAACTGTGACAAAAATAAAAGTTTGCAACATTTAGTAAATTAGTTATGCGGTTTCTTGATCCGCGCAAATATATAATAATCCTATGTTCTTGAGACAACTTGACACAAACATTGTCAAAAATCATTACACGTAATAATGATTTTAATGTAATTTCATATCATCTCTTTGATGTAATACCACGAACTGAATATATATAATAAATCACAGCCATATTCAATCCACTAGTGGATGAGGCCTCTCCCCGAAGGGAGGAGTTGGTCTACTGCTCCCACGCTGACAAGACGGGTTGGGAGACGGGGGCCGAAGCTCTCACTGTGATCGCCACTGTCTTTTATTCACAGTAGCTCCCCAATTGTCCTCACGATGTTGAGTCAACACATAAATTTTTAAGCCCCCACCGGGAATCGAACCCGGTAGCGCGTAGTCTAGTCGGTAGCGCGCCCGACTTCGGTCTGAGCGGTCTCGGGTTCGATTCCTGGTGGGGGCTTTAAAATTTCTGTGTTGACTCAACATCGTGAGGACAATTGGGGAGCTACTGTGAATAAAAGACAGTGTGACGATCACAGTGAGAGCTTCGGCCCCCGTCTCCCAACCCGTCTTGACAGCGTGGGAGCAGTAGACCAACTCCTCCCTTCGGGGAGAGGCCTCATCCACTAGTGGATTGAATATGGTTGTGATTTATTATATATATATATATTTACATAATCACTTCCAATGGTAACTTCGCTGTTTGAGATTAATCAACTCTGAAATATGAATATAAAGCTTCGCTATAACCTTATAAGATTGTAAGACATCAAGAACTGAAAACCAATGCATTAAACATTTGTGTGAATATTTTAAAATTCATTTAGCATTATTTTCTGTTGAATTACTCACTGAGAACCTTTAGTGCGCAACAGATGGTGCTTGTGCACACGCACATATTTGAAATGTCCTTATTTCTACATTTGGGCTAGAAGTTTAAAAACTGAGAACCAGAATAATACTTAAAAGTATGTTACCGATAATATATGATGGTTTTGGAACCTTTGACAACACGGTTTAGCAAGATTTGGAAGATTGATGTAGATAATTTATCAGTACAAGAACCCTGTGTCACTATGACGGAATTGTTTCCTTTGTAATAAAATTAAGAGACTTAGTACCCTATCCTCCCTTGCTCCATAGTGACACAAAGAATGTCACTCGCAAAATGGATATCACTTCTATCGTGAGTAAAATTATTGCGTCACCCTTCCCTTTACCCCGAACGGGTTCTTTTACTGATATTACTTATTTTGTAAGGCTGCATATTTAAAAAAGTGCATAGTCTTCATACAAAAAGTCGATTTTGGATCATGGAAGGCTCCGTATCTCGAAAACGGTAAATCCTTTAAAAAAAATAAGCATCAATTTACCTCTACGAACACCGCAATTGACTCCAAACCCGCCTGGTACCAACCAGTTTTTGCTAAAGCAAAAAAGACAGAATGACAGAGGCCCTTGTCTATCACTTGTGAAAATTCTGTGATTGGGCTGAAAAAAAGTCACAACTTTTGAACTCCATCGATTTTGACGTGTGATTTACCGTTTGAAGGTTGCTGAAGCGTATATTACGATTCCGCAAGTTTCGATCGCTTATATGGTCCAAGGTCAGTGCTATCACTAGAAATGTGAAATCCTGATTTTCTTTTTCCCAGTGACGTCCTACCGACCCAATTTTTTGTGCGTGTCTTAGCATAGACCTCATAATAATAGAGGTCTATGGTCTTAGTATGGACAGGGCGATTTTTAAACACCCTGATATGGTAAAAAAAAAAACCAGACAAACATTAAGATAACATGGCCCCTTCAAGAATAAAGTGAGTGAGCCGGTGCCATCCACTGGCTACTGCGACTCTCCTACATGCAGTCATGCAACTACAGGCTATGGCATCTGTCCGCGGTTGGTGGAACTGCGTCCACCTGAGTGACGACGCTGTGGTCAGTACTGCGCGCTACTTGGACACGAACAGCCGTATTTGGGGCTTTCCAGACCGAGTGGCCGTCACGATTTCCCAGTTTGCCTCACGACGCTGGGTGGACGCCGAAAAGTGGGACTCCAGCCGGGAATTGAACCCGGGATGAGTCCAACGCTGTAACCACTAGACTACGGAGCCTCGTTTATTTATAATGTATGTTTTGTATAACCTTAATACGTCTACGTGCCCTGTTTTCGCAAGTGAGACTCAGGTACAATAATAAATGAGACTGATTTATTTACCAATCATCATACCAACCAGATTTAAAATAGACGGGTTGACGTAATAATGGCTCTCTTGCCAGATTGTGCAAGTTTCGGAATTTTGTATCGACCATTTTTCAGGAATATGGCTCTACACTGTTCCCTCTAACATGCATGAGAGGGCATACAAAAACTGCTCAAAGTAGTGTGTAAATAGTGACTGAAAGGAAAATAAATTTCCAAAAATGAACAGCTGACTCTCATTAGAAAAGCGCACACAATTCCTTTAAAATATGAAACATTACTCCTTTATATGAGAAAAAATTCTTTTACAATATAAAAAAAAATCATTTATAACATAACTATTCCTTTATAATATAAAAACTATTCAATAATAATATAAAAGAAGTGAACTAAGTCAAAACAGAAATCTATGAGACTGGCTTTACTATGTAATATGAAATAATAATATGAAGCACCTCGTGTGATACCTGACATGAAAATAATAAAGTATAGGTCATCCAGGGTGCACATAGGTTGTAAAAAAAAACGAATGTGGAAAAATGAATTCTGGACCTTCAAATTTCCAATACCACTAACAGCAGCATGGTAACCTCAAAGACTTCAAACTGGTGTGCACGGATTCTCCACAGGGGGTTGCTGAAAATTTTCTAAAGTAAAGATGGGTGGAAATAAGCATAAATGGGACTCCTTTCCAGCAAGTAACAGTAATTCGTTTGCGGCAAGTCGATGTCTCTTAAACAAGTTTCCTTCACGGAATAATGTCGGACTTTACGTGTTGTAACGAAGATGAATAGTCTGCAAAGACATTTCAGCGTTCACCCTTACAATATTATGAACGCCATTCAGTCAAAATGGCATGCGATAGAAGATCTGCCAAATTATCCGGAAAATTGGTGTAACTTATTTCCGAAAGAACAAAGATAGATTTGGGTTTGCTCGCAGTTGAATATCATACTTCTGTCAATGAAAGGTACCTTTGGTAGTGTTAGCAATATTTTCAAAGTAAAAATAAATCTTCCTTATAGCCTTGACTTGAATTTACCTCAACCTCATTCTCCCGCAAAAAAGTAATGGCTTTTGTAAAATAAAAAGAGACTTACTTGAAACCCATTAAAATGCTAAAATTAAAATTTGGATAAAAAGTAAATTCCAATTACAGAAAAAAAAAGAATAGTATAGTCCGTATACTCATTCACAAAATTTTTGTCAACAAGAAACTATTTCGCTAAAAACAAGAAAAAAAAAGCATCTTCATATCCTCTGCCCGTCTTTTCCTTCTTCCGAAACCACAGTCGAAATGTTGCACGACCACGGATTTACGAGACTCAAATTACTAGGCAAGTGCCTTTTTCTCTTAAACCAAGAAAACGTTTTACGGGAGACCTATCTCTGTACAAAAACGGCAAAATATCTTTAATAAATTTATACAATTTCCTGGAAATGAAAAAATAAATGCATCGCTTGCGCTATCATATTTTTAATTATATCCTTCGCTGATTTCGTCATAAAAGGAAAGACATTTCTAAATTATTGTTCATGATTACTGTTTTTATTCAAGTCTCTTTCCACTAAGATGTGTAATTCAGTCTCTCAACCATTGTTGTACTGTGTTTCTGAATACCACAAATGTATTTGCTTCACACCTGCCTCTTTTCCAGAATGTTCTATTTTGCACTAATCCATATAACAAACACACTCGAGGAAAGGTGGGTCGTAAGCTAAAAACAGTTAACTTGACTGCACCAAAAATTGCTACGCCGAAAAATCGAATTAGTTTCCGTACCGTTTCCATAGTAACGAGAATCTATAAACATTTTCACACACCACATGATAAACACTTGACCGCTTCCAACTTAAAACTGCATATTGAGGAGGTTTGGAGGAATTGGAGGCTTTAGCCAACCCTCTATGCTTTAGTGCAATTAAAATTTTAGGAGAATTACTGTTTTCAGGATTCTGCCAGATACACCCGAAACTAAAAAATGCTAAATTAAAAAAAAGACTTTTTAAATACATTCTTTTCTTAATCAATTCTTACTAAAAAGTAAATAATAATAATTTTGTTTATGTATGCCTAAGAAGAAAAGCATGAGGTTCGCTCTCATATACAGTCACGTTATAAATTCTTGAAATGATGCGTCCCATTCTTCTCTTTTCAGTCATGCATAAACATTTTTTTTTTTTTTTACATTTTAGTACGAATTGATTAGGGGTATCTGGCAGAATCCTGAAAACAGTAATTCTCCTAAAATTTTAATTGCACTAAAGCATAGAGGGTTGGCTAAAGCCTCCAATTCCATTCCCCCCCCGACTTATTTCGATGTTCGGATACATTTTCTCAAGCTAAATGTTTTGGGACCCAAATCCTAAAGCGCTCTGCAACCAGGAAAAACCCAGGCTAGTATTTATTAAAGAAGTTGAAAATAAAAAAAATATTAAAATTTGCTTTTAAAAATATATAAATATATGAAAGTACTGGTAACAATGGAATATTGTATTGTCACCGGACTTACGTCGCTCTGCAAAATTTCATCATTCTACGACGTTGGGAAATGAGTTCAATTAACGTTCCAAGATCTGATGACACCACGAACCATTGTGAACTAAAGAAAAGAATGTAAAAAATTAATTAAAAAAGGATTAAAATACGCTTTATTAAGATGTACTAAAAAGTAAAAAAAATAATAAGTTGAAATAATCTTATAAATCGGAAAATAAAAGCGTGAGTGGTCTTAGATATTACATTTTTTATGATAAGGTAAGAAAGAGTACCAACGCTTTTATTTTCCGATTCATAAGGTTAATTCAATTTATTATTTTTTTTACTTTTTAGTGCATCTTAATAAAGTTTATCTTTTAAAAACCCTTTTTTAATTATTTTTGTATAATAGAATATTAAACTCCCTGCGAGATAGGCAACCCAACCTTCACACAATAGATGCGGCGTTGCGTGCATTTAAGGATATTTCCAAATATTTTATTTAATTAATTACAGTTAACTGGATTATTCTGTCGTATATCTAATGACTGAATATTGTATTGTCATCGGAAACATTACAAAATTCCGAAGAAATCATGACGGGAAGTGAGTTAAAAATCAATTACAAGATTTGGACCAGAGAAACTTACAGAGCAAGTTAATGAAAAGCGTATAAAAAGGTTAAAAGCAGATAAAATGCCCTTATCCTAAAGTGGCTACTAGCCCGCACATTTGTTCTGTTATTATACGCTGCATACGTTTTCAGGATAAAATTAGGTATAGATTTCGTTTTGTTGTCCACTTTTTAATAAGTCGAAGGGTGATTTTATTTTACAATTACTCGGAGGTAGATCTGACATCTGATGATTCCAAGACCGAGTGAACTCGGTGGTTTTGCTATTAACTTCCTGGACGGAGATGATAATAATATCCTCTGACGGGACCAACGTTCTAAGTGTAAGCATCGGAGATCGAACTCGGATAATTTTCAATTACAAAGAAACAAGGAAAGGGGTACGTAATTAAAAGTTTCGTCACAAGTTTTCCTATAATACAACTATGCCACCAATATTCGTCGAGAAATACTGAACACGTCTGGATTATTCCAGGGATTTCGTGGTCCATACTTGATTTCACATGGAGCATGCCAATATCTGCCTTGGGAAGATGCCAGAAATAGTTATTTTACCAATTTATACTTTAGCTTTCAATACTTTCAATATCCTTTTCATCCTTTTAGCGCTGAAATGAGAGATTGCTCACGAATATTTTTTGTCTTCCTGTTTCGCCTACTGTCTAGGAGAAGGGAAAATTTTCAGCTGTGGGATTTTTTTTCTTGTGAACTGTCATCATGCATGCACAGAGCATAGAGAAACCACACTCTGTACATTTATTTCAATAGATCATTTTGCAATCACCACATACGTCATTGTACCACATACGTCATTGTAAATGTACAGTGCGGTTTCTCTAGCTCTGTGGGAATTCACAAGGGAAATCCCACAGCTGAAAAATTTCCCTTCTCCTAGACACTAGGCGAAACAGGAATAGGCAAAACAAATTCCTGTTCGCCTACAATTTTGATAACGTAGAAATTCTGATAAATATTGCTGGAAGCCAGCCAGTAGGCAAAACAGGAAGGAATCATCCTTTTATCCTCCGGGTAAGCGGGTATATACCTGAAATAATCCACGTACATTTCGTTATACTAAACATCCTGGACTGCTTGGAATGTTCCAGAAATATTTCTCATATATAGCGAGTTAAAATCGAATAGTCCTGCAATATGTGCCGTCCGGGTGGCCGAGCGGTCTGCGGCGGTAGGCCATCGGCTCAGGTCCCGCGTTCGAGTCCCGGCACGGGCATGAGTGTGGATTTTAACGCTTAACAGCTAAAGGCGAATTGTGACGGGCCGAAGTCCAAAGTTACTAGACAGACTGGCCCATATATATATATATATATATATATATATATTAAATTTAGAGCATAAAGTAAAAATATCGACTATGAAATATTGCAAATCGAAGTGCACGCCAGGTTCTTAAATTTCTACATTAGTTTTCCTTTTTTAAAAAGGTAACTTAATAAAGGTCGAGATTTCAAGTGTGATTCGAATTTCTGAGTACTCGACAAGTCTAGCCTAATAGGTTGTTTCTACAAACTCATCAAACGAATTCCGAAGTTATACGTTGAATAGAGATCCCTAGTCATGTCCCTGTTTCACATCTATTCACTAAGCAATGCCATTCACAAGGTGTCTACAGAATTCTCAAAAACCCAATTCAACACTTTGTTTAAGACGAAGAATTGTTGGGAACCCGGGATTGCCCACACCCGAACTCACAAGATATGGGTCCCTCGGAAACTGTACTTCTTAGCACATCCTGCTGCAACACTAAAAGTTCACAATATCACATCTGCTTTAAATGTATTATTTATTTTCTGTACATTTAGGAAAGTGGTAACTGTACCATTTAAATTAGTAAAACATTACAAGGTTTACCTCACTGAATTGATGATCTGAAACTCGACTTCCATGGCCTGTAGACACCCTGATTTATCTAGACCTATGATCGAGCCTCAAAGTCTGTTTGTTAACAAATAAAAATCACACATTTAATGCTCCCCCTATCTTGAAACTTGTAGAATAGTGGCGAAGACTGCTGACCACAAATCGGCGATTCTGGAGGCTGTGTGGGATTAATCCTGACTCACGTGGTCATTCCAATGAAATTCTTAACAGTTTCACTAGTCAAATAAATACACAGAGACCGATATATTGCATCTTCGTTTCACTGGAAGTTAATCTAACTATGCCTCAAACTTGAGACGGGCATTTCACTTCACAACGTAGCATTTTGCAAACATTGCAATCTCATTGAGGTGACATTCAGTGTCCCAGAAAAACGACTGCTTTCAGCTACGTGATTCATACAGTGTCAAAATTTTTTTGAAACAGTTTTAAGAAAAGCGACGCAACCTAGCTGGAAATTCTCAGTAACTTAATTGATAAAAGCCAGAGATCACTCGTTTTACAGGGATACTACTAGAAATAAAGGATAAAATGAAGCTTTAAGCGCGACTCGAACACGGGTCGTGCAGTTATAAGACCACCAATTGCAGCTGGCTGCTGAAAACGTAATGCGGCGGAAAATGTTTTCGCTGTTTCCATGTGAAGTTAATGAAAGCTTGTATTGTATAAGCGTTAATTTATCAGTTTAAAATGTAATATCGAAACAGTTTTTAAAACATGCACTGTTGATGACACAAGGATGTGCGACATTAGAAAGAAAATAAAAATGCGGGACTATAATAACTGTGGATAAGGAGGTGGGGTGTAGGCGACCACATTTACAACAACACCGCCACAAGCTTTGAGATCACGTGACTGACAGGCGATATTAGCAAGCAAACAGCGAATATCATCATGACATCTATCAGTGTCAGTAGCTGATTCGTGTACGTCCAATGCGTCCAATGGCGCTCATTTGCAGCGAAATGAAATTCTGCTAGGTATGCAATCTCGCCTCTTCCCCCCCCCCCCCCCCGCTCATAACATGTAATCGCTGTCAATGATGTTCCCTTACCTCTTACAGTAACAATTCACACTGCTTCAGTCTACATAAGTTTCGCCCTCATTTGAAATATGACATACCCTACTGCCTTTACGAAGGCATGATGACACTTTACCTTGCACCAGCAGTCAATCAATCAGCCATTTGTTTGAAAGTTCGTTTGTGTGATCAATTCCTACTACATCCCACAAGATAATACGTAGCCCAGTGGTAGAGCGATGGCGTAGCATTCGGGAGGTCGTGGGTTTGATTTCATCGGTAGACCATCCTGACTGAGGGTTTTTTTTTTTTTTAGTTTTCCACAGTCACACCAGGCAAGTGCCGGGATGGCACACTCAACAGAGGCACTGGCCAACACCTTCCCCCTCCCCTATCCCGGCCTGAGCCTTAGATGCCTACAGGCCATTAATAAAATTCAAATAATGTTAATATTGCCGGGGACTGCAGTGCGCACTACTACTACTTTCATTCCGAATGCTTGCTCATAGCTAGAATTTTTCTTCACGGCATTCCTGCACTGCACTTCGGGTTAATTTGGTCTACCAGCTCAATGCACGATTCCGCGAAAGAATCTGTGGCATTGCTCATGTATCGGATATCCTCAAGGTAGAAGAACCATGTGAGCGAAAACATTTTCTTCTTTTACACCTTTCTTTTTTTCTCCCTTACCACAATGAGAGTTAGAAAAGTATACTGGCACCGCTGACTGAGGGTGGGTCTCTTCCCGGAAACCACAGGCGCCATCTAGTGCTGACCTTGCGAACTGAACTTACCCCACCTTAAGGTTCGTCCAATCAATTTACTTTTGCCTCGTAAAACAACATTCCGAGAATGCCGGGTTCTCTCCTCAAAGCAAAACACTCTCCTCCCCCCTTCAACAATTAAAAAAATTGATGTGAGTCTGTAGGTTTTTTTTGTCTTCTTATTTCTTGCAATGCGCCTTTAAGTTTATGAGCCATGAGATGCGAAAAGGGCGGCAAGAAGGAAGGAATGTTTTCTTTTTCTTTACGAAACAGAAGTTGGGATCTTAACACGTGGAGTAATACATCTCCAAAGCTTAAAAGACAAAGAAACAAGTTTTTTTTTGGTATTTTGTTGCTTGTTGAACTGATTCAAGAATTGTTAGTCCTTGGTCAAGTCAAGACCAATAAGATATCCATTCCAGCATCAGCGCCCACACTCTCCATTCTTTAAATTAAAAAACGTAGAAAAGAGTGACAGACAGACTCATAGATGCATTCTCGCCTGTTTCACATTTTTTTTTTTTTTTTTAAATTCGACTCAAACTTCCGAATTAAGAACCTACTGTTACAGATAGTTAACACAAACGATACCCGGAACGAAAAGGAGCTGATAAAAAGAAACCATCTACTTACCTTTCTGCATGAAATCTAGCCAATGAATCCTCGTCTTGCAACAACAATGGAGAGATCATCATCTCAAACCTGAAACAAGAAATTAAACTTCAGAACCACTGGAACACATAGACCTAACAATATACAAAAATTACGAAAAATTGTATCAGAAACAATTTCTTTGACTTGTATGCTTACATTTATATTCCGTGTTCGACAGTGCTTGAAATGAGGTGGTATACGCCGGTATGTCATACCGGTATTTACTTTTACTTTTCTTCCTATACTACCGGCACGTTTTAACAACAAAAAAAAAAAGATGTAAAACGGTATGGCTCACGTTATTGCTTCGCAAATATACGGTCACTTCTAAATTTCCATTACGAGTACTGGTGTTCAATAAAATAAATAGCGGGGATTCCCCACATAGCAATTTTGACCTGACTCAAAAGTTAATCAAGCTTTCTTGGGTCAGTTCTACAATCGACCGCTACACTTCTAGTCAGCGCTAAGTTGAGGCCAAGTCTGATTTTGGCCAATGAGAGTACGCAAAATGAGAGTTGGCTTCAACTTAGCGCTCACTAGGGGTTTAGCGCTCGATTGTAGAACTGACCCCTAGACAAGTGTGACAACTGTTGGGTTGAATCCAGCAGTCTAGTTTCTCAGGTGAATTATATTATCCACTACCCTCTTACATTCCTCGAGTTTCAGCCATATACCTCCTCTTAAATAAAACTTGGGGAAAACGGCGAACTGTGACAGCAAGCTCGATGGAAAGCACTACCAGTCGTAATTCGCGTATCAAGATTTATTCTGGGCCAAATATGGTTGGTCATTTCAATAAACTTGCATCTTTGCGGTATGGTGAAATCACCAACATTCCAAATTTAGAATTTCACGTGTTCAGAAATCGCCAAAAAATGAACAATTCAACTAAACTATACAAAAGTTGAAACACATTATAAAGAACGAAAACCCATAAGTATTGCCTAATGTGATGAACGCAAAATTAATTAGAGAAATGGATTTTGTACGGGAATTTTCCCTATTTACGTCTTTTTTTCCAGTACCACGAAGAACTACCCCAAGTTCCTAAGGCTCAAATCATAACGAAACAAACCTTTCTTGTAAAAATCCTTCTCGATGGATCACAACAAAATCGGTGCTTTCCTTGCAGACTCCTCTTGTACTGAAGCAGTGTAATGGGCAGGTACAGTAAAGGCGTTATTGAATGTATAAGGTCCCCATAATGAAGGAACCACAAACAAAATATTCTGCCAATATTAATATTTGTTATATAGATGTATAAAATTTCAATTTATTGGTTATCCTGCAACTGGATGTAGCAACTCACGGACATGTGAAGCATCTGCCAATTCTGCCATAACCTCACGCAGCTTCCCTTACCTATGAATCACAGTATGGTGCTGGCCAGATAAACAAGACCGGAAGCTCCAAGTTTCGAGCACTCCCTGTCCGGACAGCGTAAAAAAAATGGCTGCCCATATAATCAGTATTGCCAATTTCGTAATGTTCTAGCTAAATCAAGAAAACCACCCGAACTATATTTTTCCCTATATAAGACTCGACTAGCATTTTGCCACTTTCTAAGTATAAAAGTAAATTGCTAATACATTTTGCATTTGGATTCATTTTTGGTTATAATTTTACAAATTCAAAGATGTCGAACTGGCAACACTGATCAAAGTTAAATTACCTTACGTTACGCAGCAACAGGAAGAAACAAGTGCGTAATTAGTTCCTACTCACCCTTCCCAAACCCTTTCCCCCCTGTTTCTTGAGTACCCCATTCAAATACGAATAAAAATGGGAAATGTTCCCACCCGTTTGAAACCCAAGTAATATTATGATGTTAGTATATTATGAAATGTAACAGATTTAGATGGTTATCACTTTGTAAATAGCCTCTGTTTGGTTATACTGAAACTGCCGGCCCGAGTTTAACACAGTACATTCGCAAACTGTCTCGCTCGGATTTGTTTAAAATTGATTAAAATGCAAAGTTCACCGCGGACCAATGTGTACTGTACCAATTTTAGCGGTCCATACCGGTAATTTGCATATTTATGAGCCTTCAAATATCCGGAATGCTATCGTAAACTACTATTACGCTCGGACACAAAATTGCTCTATTTTCTTTAGACAGAACTAGACAGGAGGAATGCGGGCATATGCGAAACAAATGGGATCAAGTACTGCTTCTCTGCCACATGTTACACACACCGTCCGTCATCCTGGATCCGCCATATTTGATTTTAGTTGTTTTTTTTTTTTTTTAATGGGAATAGGTGCAAGTGATACATAAAATGCATGTAAAACTTTCGCGGAAATACACTGGTGTAGTTACTTTGACCTATCTTGAACCGTTTTCAACCAGAAACAATAGACCTCTTCTCGACGCCAACATAAACAAACATGTGTGCCAAATTTCAACTGAATCTGTAAAGTTATACGTGACTTATCGTTGACGAAAATTCTCTGGACATACATACGTTCAGACAGACCGATACACAAACACAGACGTCAATACGAAAATATTTCTTTCCGTTTTAGTTGAGGGCGTAATGCTTTATCAATCTTCACGCGCTTATCCATAATCAGTTCAGTACTTCAATGTTCAACAACATGATTAGGCACGTCTGAAAAAAAAAAAGCTGCATTCCCCGTTAATTGTGATCTCTTTGTTGTCCTGACAATATTCTCTGGGAAACTGAAGATTCGAGTCGCTCATCTCCCAACTGCACAAGTACATCATTCATCTAGTGTGCTTACTGTCGTGTATATTTATGCTTACAAAATTGGTCCATAGAGTCTCGTAAGCATAGCTATGGGCAGCTACCTACACACTACACACAAGCTAGGCACCTCAGAACTTTACGTTTTGTTCAATATTAGTAAAGTGCCTGACATGCAACAGCTTGCAAACGGTTCAAGATACAGTAGAAGTACGATATACCGGTATCCAACAGCCCGGAACGCCCGATTGTCCGGCACCATCCTAGGTTTTTTTTTTCTGTAAACGCTTGTGAACGACAGTTGAAAGCGCTTGGCGCGGTTCGGAACCACTCGGAAGTGTCCACTACGCGGCTGCTACATTGTTCGGAATGAATCGGAAGCGTTCGGACTTGACTCGGATGATCCTGGCTGTCACCATACAACAGATTCAGTTCATTGTTTTCGCTGTACAGCTTAGCCTATACACCAGTAGTAAGAGGTACCGCCCGATAGTCCGGCATTTACGGTAATCCGGCACCGGACCGGTCCCGAACGTGCCGGACTATCGGACTTCTACTGTACAGTAAAACTAACTTTAACTACGCCAGTGGATTTCTGCGAAGATTTTGCATGAATTTGATGTATCATTTGCACTGCACCTATTCCCATTCGAAAACATTAACTCGAATCCAATAAGGCGGATTGAAGCAGTACTTGATCCAATTTTTTTTAGCATATGCCCACATCATGTCCAGTTCTATCTAAAGAAAATACAAGCAATTTTGTACCCGAGCGTAATAGTAGTTTACCATAGCATTTCGGATATATGAAGGCTTATAAATATGCAAATTACCGAAATCCATCGAAATTTTCTAAATGCGTGCATTCAGATGAAATCTAACACGGATCATTGTAATTACCCAACAGTCAATAGAAACGAAGTTGGCTACCTACGATTTACAACTCTGAAAGATGCCTTGAATACACTTTAACTCTGTGTGAAAAGAAAAGAAAAAAAATACAACGTGATTCATGTAACATCATTGACCTGACCTAAATAGAACTATGCATCAAGGAACAGTGTTAATAAACGAGTGACGAGTCTAACAGCCTATTAGGATCAATAAAACAGTAAGAAACATGGCTGTGAGATCAGAGGAGACTTTTTTTTTTATCGAGCAATACTTATTACTGTCTTAGTGCTGTTCAATGTTTGTATTCAACACTGCTTTACGTTTTATTTAAAGTCAGTAAAGATGCAAAATGGATTTTAGTAGATGCCTGGTAAGAGCATCCGAAATTAAGAAACTACTATATTGACATCACATTTAAAATTAAAGATCATATACGAAAGTAGCTTCGCTCTTGTCCTAGTATTTTAAATCGGTTGATTATGACTACAAGATAAACATATCTCTAAGCCTCACTGTTACAAGAGAACTTTTAAGGATAATAAATTGTATTAGTCTTTTTTTTCTTTAAATAATAATAAATGATGTGAAGCTCTTACCTAACTTTAAATAGTCAATCACGGGTTAAAGTAGGAACAGTTACGATCTTCTACAAATTATTATTTCCCAATATTTTAGTTTTATTTTTTTGAGAATATAAAATTAGTTTACTGAATTCTAAAGACAGAAACGGTGCAGATGTGGTAGTGGGCCGACTGTTGTTTCAGCGACATTGTGTTTTGACGTCGGACGAGACACAAACTCCGCCTCCTGCAATTGCTCATACTCCCTCTGTAACAACTGGAATTTCACTTGCGTACCGGTGGTTGTCACTGGAACAGTACCGCAATACTAATGTAGTGCGCGATCTACTAACATTAGCACGAAGTTGTGAATTCTCCTGACGTGTCAACTTTGAGGCTAGCAGCACAACCTAGCCAAAGTGACTCCACTCTTGTAGGGATTAGGCAGAGTATACTGACTCATGTTTCTTTGAGCAGCGACTTGACTCAACTCCAACTCGATCTGGTATTGAGCCCTGACTCGAGTCTCTTCGATCAGCAACTCAAGAGCTTTTGACATCTGTAACTAAGTGAGATCTATTGAGGATCTCCTCCCCCCCCCCTAGAAGCAACAACTTATGACTTATGAGGTTTCTATTCTCAGGTGTGCTGCTGAATGATACAGTCTGAGAGCCATTAGTCGAGTGTAATATCCGAATTCGAGTAACAATAACAACTTAATCCCAAGCAAACCCTAATTCTAAACTGTGAATAAGAAGGTTCCTTGGTCTCTGTCACTGTTGAAGACTCTTCTGATGAAAACGAAACTTTTTACAGGATGTAATAATTGACGATAACGAGCAATTGTCTTATTAAGAGGAAAAAATTATTATACCTTTCCGACAACGAAACTTTTTTTTTTTTCATAAATGAATTCGTAAGGAACAGCATGTGGTATTATTTGGCACTAATCGCTTTTCCATTTTTCTTCTCTCTCAGCTGCTGCATTGTTATGTAGTCTCCCACCCACCTGCAGTCTGAGAGAGCACATCTAACTGAATAATGCAATCATCGAGAAAAGAGTGCAACGCATCACTGCGTGTTACCTGATTCGTTATGTGGGTTTAGTGAGTGAAAGGGTAAGAAGGCGGCCGGGACCATTATGGGAGGAGTGCTTTTTTATTCCAAGGGCAGTGACACACACCGGAGGAAGAGGGGGAGATGAGTTAGACGATCAGATAGGAGGAGAGCGAGGGGAATACGTAAAAATTTATTTATTTGTATGTCGTCATTTCCGTCCATGTGACTACAGAGAAACCCACCTGCCTGATGACCACTTGTTGCTGTAGCTGGTGCCACCGTTGCGTTGGTCGATGGCGCGTGCGCTACCACCGTCATTTTTCTTTCCATGAGCAAAAACAGCGACAAGAATGTGCTACAGGGTCTCATAAATACGTGAGAACTTGCAGCCAGTCACAAGACTTCTCCATTTTAGGCAATCAGTGTACTTTCCCCCCCCCCTTTGTACAACAAATTTAAATAATGAAGTTTTACGTCACCTTGAAGAGATTTTTGCGTATTCAACAATATAGTATATCACATTCCAGCTGATCTGTTAGGGAGACCCATCAAGTTTGCAATGAAGGAAAGCCCATCACAATTTGACTGATATCTACTAGAAATTTTGCAGAAGTAAACATATTTCTTAAAAACAGTAAATAGTTAGTTACCTGCAACGTCAAAACAAATGCCATATATCTTGTAGCAGGAACTGGCAAAACCACCTCACCTGCCCATGGTGTGGGGGATGGGGGGGTCCCGTTTTTTCCTTGGATTGTTGTCTGGCTACTAGTTAGTACAGTAGTAGCAAGTTAGCTTGAATAAATGAAGCAGTCTCCTCCAAAAACACTACTGATTTCATCGTTCTTCATACATTATTGTTGGTTATTAATGGTTTTTCGAGTTGCGTTAGCCATTCTTTTAAACTTTAAAGCGTAAAAATAAGTGTACGTAAAAAGGACACAATTTATTATTTCGCCTAGCATATTTTAATGTTTCCAAAACTTATTAAATACATAAGCTCAACTGTAACGCACCAACCTTTCATCCTGCCCCGGGAACTTCGGGTCATAGAGCTGCCTGCAGTTGAATTATTTTCTATGTAAAGCAAGTCTATATCACGGACGCAATGGTCATCCTATCTGTGGTAACAGATCTTGGTTCAGAAGGAACACTTCTTGATTTGAATCCCGGCTAAAGGCTCTTACGACTTTTTCATGCTGTTAACAGTAATGTAATGTGAAAAGTATGTTTAGTCTTTCATGCTGCAGGACTGCACTAAACGCAATGTTCAAACTGGTTTAGAAAAGGTATGGGAACGTTTGCAGCTAGTGGCAGCGATTGACTCATTTAAGTAGTCAATAATATGACTCAATGGAAACGCTAATTCCAAAATTAAAAAAAACTAAGGAACGGTGTTCCCTGTGACCCTCGCCCACTTCTAGCTCTGAACATAAAATATATGTAGTTAAATCAGCATCGTTCTACTGGTTTCAGAAAAGAACAAATTAAACGTGATATTATTTTTTATCGTAATCAAGATTTACTTCTTTCAGTTCGTTATGTTTTGTGTAACGATCTGAATTGTATTTATCAAATGTTCAAAGTTAGAGGAACTTCGAGATACGCAGTTGTGTGTGTGTGTGTCTGTGTGGTTTTCTTTTAAGTGTGTAACCGGTAACTAAATGTTAACCTACACTGAACTTTCTTGAGAAACGTTTCTTGCTATAGTTATTGCTACATTTTAGATGCCCTTGAAATAGATTTAGCTCCTAAACAGTGATTATAAAGGATCTGAACCTTAGAAGATTTCATTTGCAGTGTTGCACTCCACTAGCTTACGTTTAGTTGCCTTCCACTTCATGATCTAACTTCATAATTTTTACACAACAAAATATAAACTAATTCCAGCACTTCGGGTTACCATTAAACTGTACATTTGATTACTTCTGTAGTTTTGTTATTGGGAAGATCTTAGATTACATTTTCTCGCGCAGTCACACGCGGAAGTGGAAATCTTTGGTTAGTTCTAAACATATATTTTTTTACTGTTCAGAAAGTGTTATTAATCAGCAAAGAATATAGTTTCATTTCTCTCCCTCTCCCTCCCAAAAAGACAGGGAAAATCACTAGTAGCAACACCACCCTTCTCTCCAAAAACCATGTTGGTTGGTCCATCAGCAAAAAGTAGATGGAAAAATCAATGATGCATTAATGCATAATTTCTTAGCGTTTAGTCTGGCTTAGCAAAGTACGGTGTTATAGTTGTACGTTTTATCGTTTCTCATCTGTCAGTTGCAGTCATAGTGTTTCTGCTAATGAATATGCCTTGAGGTTCGCAGGTTTTCAGAGTGGTCTAAAATAGAAAGTGTCAAATGAAAAAAAAAAAAAAAAGAGTGAGAGAGAGACACGTTTCAAAGTGTAACAAGTTATTCTTCCCGTGCAGGAAGACCAGCTGACTTTGAAAATGACCCTTTAATAAACACCTTAATACACGATAATCTACTTCTATCAAATGCGAGAATACGTAAATGTGATCGTACAATATGGACAAGGTTAAAAAAAAATGGGTCAAAGCTGGGGACCCGCACGCTTTGAGTGAAAACAACAGAAACCAGAAGACTCCATCAAATGATGCTGCATCATGCTCATGCCCGTCCGCATTCCGCAAAAAAGACAAAAGCAGTTTTCCAAGAGCTCGTTGGGAACGTAATTCCACATCCTCCTTGTTACCTTGATCTTGCTCCTTTAGATTTCCACCTTTTCCGCTCTGTATACAATAATATTCGACGAACCTTTGATAACGACACTGCTCTGCAAACTAGGCTCGACAAACTTCAAACCACTCACTAGCTTTCTTCAAATCGAAAATCTGTCCCAACGTTGGTAGTCAGAAACAGACAACACAAGAGAATATTAACTGATTACTTTCCGTCTTCTGTTCATGTCAAGAAAGTGTTAAAAACTTTCACCACTGGGGAAAAAACGCCAGGAATTCATGCACTAAGCTAACAGAAGTAAATGCTGTTTATAGAAAATATTATTTGATAATCTCTCTACTTTCTCTTTTCCTCTCTCTACTCACTGTTCTCCATTCTGCGGACAGTTTTATCGAATCTTTCATCATTCCGTCTTCCTACGAGATTCTTCTAGAAGTCTTCACTGTTCTTGCTTTTTTCTTTTTAAAAAATATGGTGAGAACTGAGGACATATCATTACGCGTGAATGAACGTTAGAAAGTTATAACTGCGAATTTTAAGCTTCTAACTTCAACCTTTGTCTCTACGTTCGTCTCTGAAGAAATGCTGTTACGTCATTACCCTGCCTTGCAACAACCTGGAGAAGGAACATGCGGTGATAAAAACTTTATCTACACGTGGTGAAAATACCGTCCATATTCATCAACAGTTGAAGGACGTTTGTAGTGACAATACCCTTGCTGACAGTACTGCACGGAAGTGGCTTCATGAATTTACTGGCAGGCGACAAACAGCTGAAGAATTACAAAGGTCCAATTATTGCTATCATCCTAGAGAACTTCCTTATGTTTAGGTCCAGTGGCGGATTAAGCTTCCTCAGCGCCCCTAGGCACTAACTTAATGTGGACCCTTCTCAAGAAAAAAAGTGTTTGCAGTATCCATCAGTCAAGAGGTCTGCTTCGATGTGGAGAATGGATAACTCGTTCATTCTTTTATTACATATGGTTGAACGGACATAAGTCTTCAGTCTTTGTAGAGAAAAAAAAACGAACGTTCAGTACATATTCTTAATGCAATATTCCCATCTGGAAACACAGACTGCAGCTTTTCTTTCCTTATAAATGCTAACATTCTGCTGGCGAGTCACAGATTCCTCTGGTCTTCAGAAGCCCCGCAAAATGCACACATTTATTTGGGAAGATTGATCAGTTTCATATGCAACCTGAAGGTTAGCTGTGAGTTCAGAAATGACAGAAGAACATGCAGAAACTTACTGAAAACCATAAAGTTGCAGACATTAATTTATAACTTTTCTTATAATTAATTCAGAGTGCAACTTACCAAGAATAGGAAGAAACGCTTCAACTTTAAAATTTTCTCTTCCTGTTAGAACCTCATTGTCTTACTTCATCGGCTTGAATGTCACGTTTTCTAAACCTTTTATAACTACACTCGTAATACATGTCAATTTTCTCCATGGAATTTTGCTCGTAAGAGTCGAACATGTCACGAAGAGAAGTTATAAATTTCACAACTGATTCAAATAAACCATGCACTATTGTTAAATCTATGTTGAAACTTTGTAATTTCACGGTGACATTCTGGAATCTCTGCAGTTCATCCTTCCAAATAGTGATCATGAAAGCTGTCTCCAACCTGTTTAGTTGATTCAAGAGGGATAAGTTCTCATTTCGAACTCAAAAGGATCATCGTTCACATGAGTGAGCTGTCCCAGTTTTCATATAAACATATACAAGCCACCTCTCTTGCTGACCAACGTGTCTGTGATAAGAATTTTGGTGTTTTGCTTCATAGATACATGAAATAAGCAAGTGAGTTCCAGCGTTTTGTTGAACTGGAAAAAATGTAAATATTTTGAAGCAAGTGAAAAGTGAACATTAGGGTGGGCTCATTTTTTTTCTCCAGATATTGGGGTTCGACCAGCCATCAAAAGTTGTACATTGGTACGTCAAATATCAAATGAAGGAATGTCAAATATCTGTCCGGTTTTGGCGGTTTTTAAACCAACACATTTCTCGGGTTCCGGGGGGCCTGGAGAGATATTTTTTGATCCGGCTGTTTCGGCGAACAAACATAACATAACATTCTATAACTTTTGCACGACACTCGAACTTTCTAACAGTTTTTTTTTCGGGGGGGGGGGGAGCAAAACGACCGAAAAAAATGTTAGAAATATGAGTTTGAGTACAACTTTCGATGACTACTCGAACCCCAATATCTATAAAAAAGAATTTTAAAAAAATGGTCCATCCTAATGAACATGCTTCGCTACAACTGCTTGCTGCACGACCAAATTCAAGGAATAAGCTGCTCAGAGCACATAATACGTTTTAAAATTTATTCATTTAATTCGAGCCTGTAAACTTGTACATTGCTGGCTGACCTCTGCAATTAGTAAGGTCAACAGAATGTCTGGTCAAAATATCTATTACAGCTTCCGTTAGATTTTCAGACTTGTGACCTGGATTTGGCAGAAACGAAAGAAAACGTTCAACGGGTTTAAGACCACCTTCATTCACATATCTTAATACAAAAGCTAACTGAAAGGTTTGGAGATAAGGCTCTGACATGTGTATTTTTTATAATATTGAACAGAGTTGCAAACTATGAATATTTCGGGCATGAAAATTCCTTCGTATTAAATTTAAAAAAAAAATCCCGATATTATTCTTGATATTCTGGAAAAAAAAGATTTGCCGCCCCAAGGCACGTGCCTAATGGGCCTATTTGGTAACCCGTAGGTCCACAAGAGGCGAACTGTTGAGAATATCCGTTAACTATACAGGATACTCGAATGGCACTGTCGACGGAATTCTGACGACAGAAAATCTGAAGTTAACCAAGGGTTCGTCGACAGCTGGATTAACAACACAGTAATTTCCAATGCTCTTCTGACACGAAATTTTGCTACCAATGGGCACTTGATGGAGAGTGTGTGGTCACAATGGCTGTCACGTGTAATAATATTTTAAGGTTCAATCGCAGTGGTTTTCCCCGCCTTTTTCGTTTTACATCAATTATTCAAAATTTATTACTGGTAAACAAAATGTAACTTTCACAGACCAAAGTTCGTTTCGTCCGTCAATAACGGGTACAATTAGTTTTAATTAAATGGTAGTAGTAACTCCAGAATGTGTGCATACACTTTTGGGACATTATTCTGTCCCAAAAGTGTCTGCACACAATCCTGATGTTACTAGTAGCATTTCTTTAAAACTAATTGTACCCGTTATTGACGGACGAAACGAACTTTGGTCTGTGAAAGTTACATTTTGTTTACCAGTAATAAATTTTGAATAATTGATGTAAAACAAAAAAGGCGGGAAAGCCACTGCGATTGAGCCTTAAAATATTATTACACGTGACAGCCCGTACGTAGCCTACACGTGTTGCAAAGAGCATAAATGTGTAACAGTTATAAGTATTTTCACGGAACTTCAAATACGAGAACTGAGGACTAATAACAAACTACATAATAATATTGTGAGTACAGATAACTGTTTCTTTTTTTACTTGCATCCATAATTTACAAATAAGCAAACCACTCCCATAGCGCAAATTACAAATACTTGGCCAAACATGGATGCTTGTTCCTGGTTAAATTCAAAAGAAACTTGGGTCATTCTTCCAGTTACCCTGTTTCTCAGAATAAAGGAAAAGCGACAATATTACATAAAACAAATACAGACATGTCCTGAAATTGCCTAGATCCTACTCTATTTCCTCATCAAAACAATGCCACAGAACTAAAGAGTCCCTTCAGACAACCACTTTAAAGTGATGTTCTTGTAAACATGGAAATACAAAAAACATGAGAGCATAATGATTGCTCAATAGGAGACCTCAATTTTCCACCGCAACGAAGCAACAAATTACAACCCTTAATACATATTTGTGATAGACTTTGGTTTGCGCATGTAATGGCCTCTAATAAGCAGTGGGTTGAAGACAACGTAAAGCGCTTAAACCTGATCATTATGGGCGTTGGACTTGCGGCTTTACGGGAGAAAAAATCAAAAAGAGAGAAAACAATATGAACTAAATACTCCTTTTTACCTTCCGGATGGTTCATAGATTTAAAAAGGTGGGCGTCCACAGATTGAAGATAAAACGAAAAACAATACACTGTCTCTTCCCGTTGTTACGGTATTGCTTCCGTGTTACGAAAAAAGAAAACTTAAAAAAAAAAAACGTCACTGACCTCGGTAGTAAGTTTCATCACACTGTTCACTCATTATTTACTGTTAACCTTTCATTACCAAATTGAAAAATAATTGTGTACAGTTTTTAACCTAACAAAGATGGACGAATGTGAAAGCGAATATAAAAGTCTTCATGACTGACTGAATATTAACGACCTGGCGTGTTTCTAAGGATGGGACCTACATTTTTAGGTGCTAAAGTGGGCTCCAATCCACTCCGTTCAATGGACCTAAGCGGGCACTGATTCGGTGACCACAGGCACAGAAAGCGAACACGCTAACCTCTCGGCCATCCAACTTGATTATAACAATGCCTACACATATTGCATAATGAAGCATGCAGACTCATGGTATTGAACAGAAAAAGGGAAGTCGACGACGAAAAAAAAAAACAATTGGTGACACTATTAAGGAAAATAAATCTTACACTACGTCTAAAAGGAACGAGCAAGACCCGGATGAACAGAGCGGGCGATTAGATAGCCTTGAAGTGGCAGCAGTTTTCGGCAGAACACTAAAGGTGATGATTACTTTCTGAAGCTGAAAACAATACAGTAAAGCCTGCTTGAGACGAAACTTCAGTAACACGGAAACTTGCCCAAAGCGGAAATACTTTGGCTTTGGCAATGTACATTTTTCATGTAAAATATTATTCAACGCGGAAACAGAATACATTTCTATCACTAAAATATATAAACAGCAGCATAAAAGGGTCACAAAAAACTAATAATAATCAAAATATTTTGTTAGTATCAACTGCATTACTTATCTTTTTTTTCTGTTTTATTTCCAGTACGTAATTAACTATGAACAAAAGGCTCCTGAGGCGTAACAGATTACTGTCAGTTCTCGACACTGTGCTGGGCCACAGTGGCTCAATTGGTGCTAGGGGTGGTGGACAAACACCGTGTGCGTGGGTTTTCTCGGGGTGCTCCCGTTTCCTCCCATTTTCTTCATTCCATCATCATCCATACGATCTGACCCATAGTTGCCAGAGGCCTTACAATAAATTAAAATTCAAAACTTCGACATTGTGTTGTATTTCTTATCGTCAATTTGTTTCGGTTCTCTGTTGTTCGATCACATGCTATGATGGGAGCTGTGTTTGACATAGAACAGAACAATTATTAATATTAAACAACATTCCCAGCAAGCCAGGTGACGTCAGCCCGACGGGAGGGAAGACTTCAGGTTTTGAAAAATCCCGACAAGGAACAGACGTCGGCGGCTAAGCCCAACTTATAGGTCGGTCGGTGCCTGCCTTCCCCGAACTATCTCCCGGCCCGACCAAAATCCCCGTCTTGGTCAGAATTTGGCTTCTTGTACTTTTGGGCTCTGCACTTCTCTCAATATTTGAAACAAACTGCAGTCCTTACAAATCTCTTCACATTACACTACAAGATATTTCTTACCAAGAATGAGCTAAGACCAATACATGTACTTTGTTACATGAAACAAACGAGAAGCAGTCAGCATTACCTTTCCAGGAGGAACACTTTTGGGAGTGTTACGACTATCAAGCACTTTCTGCCAACAGTATATAGTAACGATTTATTCTTCAAATAGCGTGTTCTCATCAACATCAACGAAGGAGATGGAAAAGATGATTTTCATAGGATTATCCTACTTGTCGATATCTGCTAGCTTTCTTTTCCCACCTGCACGATTTGAACGAATGGACTATACCTTCAGTTTGTTTAAAGAATTGAATGATCTATACGAACAGGTAAAAAATCTTAATCAGAGCCACAATGAAAATTACTACATTTCGAGTGATCTAAATGCCGAGACTCAATCGGTGGCACACTTTGATCGCCGAAAAGATAGGACAACGAGAACCAAAGGACCTTAGGAATCAGGAGCCCCAAATCTGTACGCAAAGAGAAGCCTTTCAGTACGTTACATACAGTTGACTGCATTCGGATTCTACTATATTTCTTCGATCTCTTGCAAAACTTTCCAGTACACTTGCAAAACACTACGGTATTGTGAATAAAATAGGCTAATCGATACGCGGGGAGAATGTTAATAATGAACAGAACGATTGACGTCATTACGTGAAGAACTTGTTTGTATGTTCTCCAGAAACACCAAAATGACGAAGATGGGTTCGAATTTACATATTTTCAATCCGTGTTGAACAGGGTTACCAGAGGTCCTTCTTTGGAAGGGCGTCTTTATTTACAGCAAATGCAATTATTCAACCTCCCAATGAGTAAGTCATTTATTTGTATGACATTGAATTTTCGCATTTGTTAAGCGTACAAGTCTTAATTTTCGTGAAATTTCATATCTCGAGATTCCGGACGACACCGAGCGCGATTCTCCCTGAAGTAACCAAAATAACTGAGAAATACAAGATGAACGCAACTCAAAACGTTCTCAAACTCAAATGAAACCCAAGGTGACTTGAAATATCATTTGATCTTGCTTCATTAAAACTATTACTGTGTTTTGTTAAACTGTAATTTTCAGCAATATTTATCAGGGAAATATGAAAAACAATGGGGGGGGGGGGGCTGAAAATATTACCGGGGAATTTTGAAATTTCCCTTCTGAATTCCTTTTACGTAAGAGCTCGGTGAATCGGCCGGTGGAGAACAAAGTGCTTTTGATCATATTTTAATATTTTAATCCTTCCATAACAATCATGTTTTTATCCATTGCTTGATACGGATATTCCTAGCCTGGAGATACTACAGTTACTTGTTAATGGTAAATTGATGACGTAATTCTAAGGTAGTTCTGCTTTCTTTTTTTTCATAAGGAAAAAAAATAGTAGATTTGTAAAGATATTATCAGTATATAAAAACCCTTCGGGGTAAGGGTAAAGGGAAGAGTGACGCAAGAATTCTACTAACAAAGGAAGTGATATCCATTTTGCGAGTGACCTTCTTTGTGCCACTATGGCGGAATTGTTTCCTGTTATAAAATTAAGAGACTTACTATCCACCCCTTCCGCCAGTGACAAAAAGCAAAAAGAAAAGCCACTCGCAAAATGGATATCACTTCTCTTATGAGTAGAATTCTTACGTCACTCTTTCCTTTACCCCGAAGGGTTTTTATACTGATATCGCTTATTTTGATAGGATGGCTATTAAAAAAAAGTGCACATTCTTCATACACAAGGTAGGCTCCGTATCTCGAAAACGGTAAATCCTATTAAAAAAATAATCTTTTTTTTTTGCCCAGCGGGGCACGCAATTGACCCTTTGATACCAACCATTTTGGGCTAAAACAGAAAGACATACAAAATGGCAGATACACTTTCCGATCATTTGTGAAAATTCTGTGATTCGGCTAACAAAAAGTCACAACTTTTGAACCCCTTCACCGATTTTGGCGTGTGATACACCGTTTGAAAGGTACTGAAGCGTAGATTAAGATTCTGCACGTTTCGGCCGCCTACTTGGTTTGGGGTCAGTTCTATCATCAGAAATGTGAAATTTTGAATTTTTTTCGAACCGCCCGAGGGAGATCCTACCGATCTTCTTTTTTTATGTCTTAGTATGACAAAGAGCTTTCAAATGCAAGTTCAAGTATCAAAATCGGGCCTACAGTTCGATACATCCGAAATTAGCTGCATATATGTGAGTGCCGCTAACAGACTCGTTTGTGAGCGACACTCAAAGAATTTCAAGGATTCTGCCAAACCCCTCAAAATCGTCGAGAATACATTCCAACTTACAAAATTTACTGTTAAAAATCGAGAGAAAACCTGCCAAACTTTACTTACACCCTTCAACCGGAACTTTTGCTTTATACCTCCTAAGCTGAAAATACTGGCAGAATCCCTGCTGTTTTCATTAGTCTGAAAATTTAGTGTTCCTTCTATATGAACCTTTTCTGTTTTTTTCGATTTGGAAACACTAGTATTGCACATTTAATCAGGTTACCTCCCCCTTCCTTTAGGAGGGTAACAATATACACCTTAGATGAACTGCAAATAAAATGTATCGCTCAGCTCCACTCTTTCTTCCTGTAACACAATTACCTGAACCACGAGCTTCAGATAATCAGACTCTCTCCTTCGTAAGGCAGAGACGTGTCTTTAGGAACACGCAGAGATTAACAACTGTACACATTCGCCCGTGTCCTTCACACGCACAACGGGATTCGATCACGTTACGAGAAGAATTCCCTGCTCTGCATGCAAAGAGCGAACGAAGAGTCTATCTGCTTAATGGATTCTGGTGCCACGATCCAGCGACAGACTTGCATACAGAGGGTGCTGTTAACCGACCAACCTAGTATTCTGTTAAGATGCACTCACTATTCCTGGTTCCGTTATAGAAGACCACGATTTCAATTTATAAACCTTTTTAAGCGAAATTATTGCTCTTCATCTATAATGTGTGAGATGTTACGACACAGAACAGGGGCGTCGGAAAAAATAAAGAATACCTACAGAATGGAGCTCCACACTCAAAACTACGAAATTCTATATCGACAAATAGTGGTTATCTTTGAATTTCGTGTTAATTTTATAGAGAAATATCACCTTTAAGTCACACATGTTAAGAAATCCTGACCCAGACAGTTTGCTACGCATTAGACAAGTTGCAAAACACGTCTCTTCGCTCAATAATACACGGAAATAAAACAAGGAAATAGCAAACGTATATTCATGGGACAGTGGACTGAAAAAGAAGAGAAAAGTAAGTATTGGAATATTTCTCCATGATTTTCCTAGAAACAGATAAAGGCAATATCACAGAGCACAACAGATAAGCAGAGAATAAAAAAGAAACATGGATTTCTAAAAAGAAATGGAACGAAAGATGTGATTGGCTTTGTGAACAAACGCAATATAGTAGTGGGGGGGGGGGGGGACACTTGACAAAACGGTGAGGTGTAGATTTAACTAACTCCTAAGCAACTAACCAGAATGCTTTTCGTCTCAAGGGAATCTTTCATCCTTCAACAACACAGGAATGTAGTTAAATATTTCAGTTCTGTTTTTACATTTCTCCTGGAAATTGCATTTTCCAGTTTTCCCTGTTTTACCCAACCGGTTTGATAAAACGGGGTAATCATTTAAATCAATATTAAATTTTATCACACATCAAATATCATTAACATAAACCTATAATCTATGTTTATGAGTGCAGAAGCTATGGGGAAAATAAGATTTCAATAAATAAACCACTGTGAAATATAAATGATTAACGCTCCACCTAATTGATGGCACCACTAGTCTGAACCTTCCCATTCTAACCGACCTCCCCGTTTTGTCACACTTTCCCCTACCTATGGAAAGAAAGTATAGATTGTGGATAGAGTATTAACTGACCTGATGAAAGGTCAGTCTCATACTGGAGTCTGGAAGACCGTAATTACAGTAAAATTCCGTTACAGGGAACATGTTTTACAGCCACGTTATACTATAACCTACCCGATGAATAAAGTAAATTTTCTTTTTACTGAGCGTGAACCAAAAAATATCGTACTGCAGAACAGTAATAATATAAGTGAATAAACTGCACTCAAACTTGATTGAATTACATACTTATTTTACAGTACTTCATCTAACACAAGTTTATACAGAACCCGCAAGTTCATCGCCTCAGTAACAATAGATCGTCACTGTATTCTATCGTGAAACATGTTATGATACAGGAAACTGGAAATACGAAACTGGACAACGTGAATAGAAGCTGGAATCAAAACTAGACTTCATGAATGTTAACATAGAAATAAAATCTTTGACATATTGGGGTTCCCGTGATATAACTGATTCTGTGGTACATCAAAGCGTGGTATACGGAAATCTTACTGCATAATGAGTGGATTGAAGAATAAAAGTAATCAAAGAGAGAGAGAGGTATCAACTCAAAATACAATTCTTCGGTAACGACCTTCTCATTCGCCAATTTTGTAAAACTTATGTTGCAGAATGTACCACAATACATGAAACAAACAAAGAGTTAATATTTGCTCATAAAATCGATCTTCTTCCACAGATTTGTTCATTTTTAATACATTTTTAAAAAATGTGGTAAGTAGAAATTATAGAAGATGTTGTGTCAACATCCAAACTGGAACCTCCGCCGAGGATCGAACCCAACGACTCAGACAGATGTTCTTATTTCGTGTACCATTATTTTCTAAATCCACTTCGAATATACAGCTGAAAGAAAAACAGAGGTTCAGATAGCATTTTTGGCTGTTTTGATTCGTGGATCCTTTAACATAATTTAGTGCTTATGGTATCGGGCATACCATATTAACAAATTTAAATACTTGGGAACATACGTAACAAGTAAAAATGAGGTAACGGAAGAAATAAAAAGTTGTTTAGTATTGAGCAGCGCACGTTTCTATTCAGTCCAGAAACTCCTAACCTCGCGATTAATATCAAGGAAGTTGAAATTGAAAATATACAGAACGGTTCTTCCACTTTACGGTTTCGAAAGTTGGGAGTACGATCCTAGCAGATGAACATAAATTACGAGTGCTTGAAAATAAAGTTTTGAGAAAGATATACGGGCCGAAACGGGACTAGATAACTGGAGAATGGAGGAGACTACATAACGAAGAGCTTCACAGACTGTACGACTCACCCGATGTTGTAAGAATAATGAAATCACGACGACTAAGATGGGCAGGCCATGTAGCTCGGATGGGAGAAAAACGAAGAATATATTCCATCTCGGTTGGAAAGTCGGGGGAAAGAGACCGTTGGGAGCACTATATTAGAAGGGATCTTCGAGAAGTAGGTGTTTATGAGGAAAACTGGCTTGATCTTGCCCAATATAGATCCCGATGGTGAACATTTGTTACTACGGCGATGATTTTGCTAGTTCAGTAAGCCATAGAGTAAGTAAGAAAGAATTGGAAAGCAAATATACATTAATGGGTACTAGGAGGAAGGCGCTTCCTTGTGCAGGGTATATTCATTATGGCCACCATATTGAATCCCGATTAATTTTCTTAAATGGGAAGAGGGTCGTGTAATATGTCATTCTGGGCTAGAATTTTACGAGAAATACGTTTTTGAAGCAAGTTTTGCCGTAACTGTAATATTGTGAGAGATAGGAGTATGTGACGCTAGCATGGGGTAACAATACAATAGCCTAGAAACACCCATTTCTTCTTGAAATAACGACGGAAATGAAACAAAGTGTTCCTGAGTATAGTGCCCTATCGATATGGATTTGTACGCATTTGGGTGTACGCATTTCCGTCATTATCTAAAGGCAAAATAGGTGTTTCCAAGCTATTGTATCATTACTCCAAGCTAGCGTCATTTTTCACATTACATTTACAGCCAGCTGACTTCAGAAACGTATTTCTCGTAAAATTATATCCCAGAATAACATATTACACGACCCCCTTCCCACTTAACAAAATCAATCGAGATTCAATACTTCAAGATGGCTGCCATGAAGAATATACCCCCCACAAGGAAGCGCCTTCCACCCAGTACCCATTACTGTGTATGTGC
Organism: Lepisma saccharinum; assembly: GCA_022664845.1. Taxonomy (NCBI): domain Eukaryota; kingdom Metazoa; phylum Arthropoda; class Insecta; order Zygentoma; family Lepismatidae; genus Lepisma; species Lepisma saccharinum. The sequence continues at coordinate 49,749 of JAGDQP010002884.1, forward strand.
TTTCCATTTCTTTCAACAATTTAAAAATATACTTTTATTTCAACACTTTTATATCACTCTCCACAGATAAGAATCTGACCATTTACTGTATCATCAATTTCTCTTCAACCACTGGCCAATGGCACCTAATATTTTACACACAAACTCGTTTTTTTATGCTGATTAAAAAAAAAATGTGTACCTCTTCTAGATCTGAGTTTCCACTTGAAATAGTGTTACCTTTTGTAAGAACGGAATCGTCTAAAACTGTTCGTCACCAGAAAGACGGTTCTCGCGACAAATGAGACCTGGACGTCCCGACAATAAACAAGAGGTTTCACACATCAGCCTATTATCAAGAAGTCCCGGGTTCGATTCGCCGTAAAAACCAAACCTTAAATGTAATATACTACGTCCTGTCCTAGAACGTCACCTCCATGCGATGAAAGGCAAAGGCTAACCACCGTTAAGTTCACCTTGCCCAGACCTTCGTGCAATAACCCTGTTCCCTGGCAAAAATTAATCCCGTCTTGCATTTTCAAGCTGTCTAAACGGCTGTTTCCTCGTGACCTCTAAAATTGCGTTTCAAAATGTATGACGAATAGTTGAAGACTAGAAATGTAAAACGATGTAAGTGCCAAAGACGAAATTTTACATCAGAGAAAAAACGGAAGGTCTCTTCGCCTTGAACACATTAAGTACATCTTCCGTCGCGATTTTGTACTTTTTGCATTGGTCCAGAAACTTCTAAATTTTTGCAAGTTGTTACGCTTGGCAATTCAAACATTTTAACATCGAATGGCACTTACATCGTTTCCCATTTAAAGTCTTCAGCCTTACCTCCACCCTCACACCCTTAGGGATGTGGCATAAGCACAGGATATGTCTTTACTTCCGAATTTCTTCCATGCACTTGTGCGAAAAATGTTCATATATAATGTAATTAATCACGTATAGCGAGGTACCCAAATTACGCTGCAAATATCTTGTCCAACTGTCCGTAATATAGCATAGTAATTCCGCCTAGTTGTTCATTCACTGCCGAACTGTTTTGCACTCGTAGAATACTTATTTTGTTGGTTTCTTAATGCTGACAAAAATGCATGTCTGATGCAGAATAGATTCACAACTAGATTCAGAATAACAGCCTTCATCATCTTCGGATGAAATTTTAGTTTAGTGTCATACGGCTCCTTCTCATCCGGTTTCTTCTAGATTTTTGCTCTGAAACACTGCCATTTCGTCTGTTGTTCCTAACGAAAATAAGTCGATGAGCAAGATGTAAGAACAAACTACAGTAACGTTCATCTTTTACACATGCCGTATACAGTATCTACGTGATGCATGGCATCATTATTATTCAGTAATATTTCAACATTATGGGATTTTTAAATACATATATGATATAATTACGTGTTTTACTTTTAATCTAGTGGTGTAAGTGCTTCGTCATTTTTATCTGCCATCTTCCACGCGTCATATTTTCGTGCTGTTATTTTTAACTAATGTATTTTCTTCCTGCCGTGCTCCCCAGTCACATTTTCCTCCTGCTGTGCTCCCCTAGTCACATTTTCTTCCTGCCATTTTCCCTTGATACATTTTCATTTTCCTCCTGCCATTTTACCCAGTCACATAATCATTTCTTCCTGCTACATTATCCTCTTGTCATTTTCCCCTGCTACATTATCCTCTTGCTATTTTCTCCTGATACATTATCTTCTTGCCATGTTCCTCTGATACATTATCATCTTGCCATTTCCCCCTGGTACATTATCCTCTTGCCACTTTCCCCTGATACATTATCCTCTTGACATTTTCCACTGATATCCGATACATTATCCTCTTGCTATGTTCCCCTGATACATTATCCTCTTGCCATTTTCCCCTGGTACATTATCTTCTTGCCA
>JAGDQP010002884.1:51644-63825 GCA_022664845.1 Lepisma saccharinum
TTCCCCTGGTACATTATCCTCTTGCCATTTTCCCCTGGTACATTATCCTCTTGCCATTTTCTTCGCGCCTCATAAATCGTGTAATAACTGGCAGTACAAAAATAGTTGCACAAGTGCCATACCATTATAAATTATTTAAAAAAAAAGAAAATCCAGAAACGAAAATATATGGAATAAATAATGACACCAATAACAGGCAGTAACATGAATAAGCAAAACTAGTCGCAACAGAAAAATAAATTTTGTAGTACGTACACATGGCACACGTAAATTTCATTTTCTCCTGACACAAGAAACAGTTGGAACAACGATTCTCAGAAAGGTGACTCACCACCTTCCTTCCCTCAAAAACTAACTTCGGAAGAAAGAAAAGAACCTTCGAAACTAAATTAAAAAAAAAATGCAACAAATAAATCTATTGAGATAACAACTAATTCAGAGGTAAAGTCTTGAAATTATGGCACTATTTAAAGGGAAATACCACAAACAAATTTCCTCACGCACTCTCCCTTTCTTCCTCTCTTATTGCCTGTTCCCTAAGGTCTAATTGGTTGCGTCACTTAATTACTGGCACAACGTCGGCTATCAAGATAATAACAGGTGAGCAGCAAGCGTTTTTCAAGTGAAGAGCTGAGTTATTTTTAAAGTTTCAACATTGTAGGAGGTGGGAGGTAGAAAACCATCTGCCTCCTCCTCACAAACCGGAAATTTCTAAGCAAATAAAATAACCATCAAAAACACACACACAAGTTCTTTGTATTCGAATGCTCACACATACTTGTATCTATTTCCTTTAAAATAAAAAAAAGCATTCTTTAATAATTTGATGTAACAAGCCGAAGTAAAAATAATGTGTGTGTGTAAAAATAAATATACTGAAAATACACGCACACCGTCTTACGGTTTTTTTTAACTATTATTATTATTATCATTATCCAACATTATTTAGTTGGAATTACTTATATTCACAAAAGTCTCTTCTTTTAAATTCCTTCTCTCTCCTCTTCATACTCACGAAGAACCTTGTTCAATGTTTGATAAGATAAATTGAATTGTATGGGCGGTAAATTCAATGTTTGAATTCGTGAAACATTTAAAGGTATTTTTTTATTCCTAGAATAGGTAGCTATGGTCTAAGCCTGTCAGCTAGGAGGTGATGTCCCCTGGCGAACTCTTCCAGGGATGGAGATGTAGAATGTGGCAGACAGTACCATACTGAGGTACCATACAGTAGAACTCAGTTATAACAACATCCAAAGAACTTGAAAAATTGTGTCGTTATAACCGAGATTTGTGCGATTGTGAGGAATATGTTGGTACCACAGAATAATACCTGACGCTATAGGCGAGGTGTCCTTATAACCGATGTCGCTAATAACCGAGTTACACTGTATATTTGCTTAATGAAACTGAGGAATACTCTGTAAAACTTTGCTCACGATAGTCGGCAGATGAGCTCGAGAACGCGTACCTTCTGTTTGCCGATCCGAAGTCCGTGATGTTAACCTTAATAACTCGCTTACTATCCTATGTACTAAAGGCGAGTTACATCTTCCTGATTTTCGGTGACGAAGTAGACCGTACTTAAACAAAGTACTCTACACTGTAAGTAATGCTATATTCATTTTACACTTTATATATGGAGGAAGAGTACCAAAGGTGGGCCTAGGTCCCTAAAGCAGACATGGTGGCGGCTATACATGGGACTCAATTTGCGTTATTGCCAGATGCAGCGCTAACGTCTATGTTGATTACTGCCTCTATTGTTCTCTAGTCAGCTCGTGAGTCATACTTGTGCTAATAAAAAGTTTTATTGATCCCACGGTCCTGTGTTGTACTGCACTCACTTGAGAGGCAAGTGCGTTAATTCGTATATACATTTATTCCTAAATACAAGAACAATATTTTAATGTAATTTGTAAATAATATACGGTGAGAAATAATTAGCATTAATTACAAAAGCACTTGTGGGTCTAAAGTGGACCCCCATGCTGTTCCTAAAGATGTCCCCCTATTTGTTTTGCAGCAACCACGTTTCTGAGCTTGTTCAACTATCAATTTCCTACACTGGTAAAGAATAAACAATGTGAGCTCTCTACAAAAACGACTGCGACACATCAAGTTCCAGTGATACGAAAGGTGAAGGCTGCAGTGTGATGTGCTTTTTCTGGGTCCACGTCCAACTCTGTCCTGGAATCGAAAGAGATAATTATTTCATGAGTGATTTTCCATCACTAATATGTCTGGTATGTTTAGATTTAATTTTTGAGTTTCAGTTGTCACTTTCTTTGAAGTTGTTTGTTCTTTAGCTATTTTCTAATAACGTGTCTAATTCAGACAACAGTGTTCTTAACATTCAGAAAACATGGTTCTATTCCGTAGTCTTCCAGGTTTTGTTTTCCACCTGAAATATCATGTTGCTTCCCTTGAACAAAATTTCAGGGGCGGCACTCTAGGAATGTTTCTTTTTTCAGATGTCCATAATTCAGTATCTTTCAACAAAAAGAAAAGGATTTTCACAAGCCTTTTTTTTTTTTGTTATGGGGAGGGGGACATGCAACGTCAGTACATAATGTACTATTTCCAGCTTTCGTGCCATTCCTTTTGGTTTGCTGGATTCTTTGATATGAGGAAAAAACAGAATGGGGGGGGGGGGGGCACCTGTGGTACACTTCCTCTACGTAGTTCCCAAAATTATCTTTCTTTTTGCTCAAGAAGTGTAACTAATGTATGTAATGGTGAATCAACAGTAGGCCACATTTTTGTGCGTGCACATGTTGCTGAAGACTGTTTCAAGACCACGAAATCTTTTCATTTGGATCAAACACAGAAATTTTACTTTAAATACGCCAGAAAAAAAAACACGATAGTTTCTTTGCTATTCCGAAGTTTCAGGACAGCAAACGAAACAATAATCATGTATATGTGTCATTACTTACGGCACAAATTAGTATATATGTCGGAACAATGCACTACAAAAACATCCAAAAAGAAAAAAAAATGGGCGGAAATGATTTTTATATGTATATAGATATATTTTTCTAATCAATCACCTTTTTAAAGTACGTACCCACACGACAGAAAATACTTTCGATACTTCTGAACCCTGAAAATGTTTTTAAAATATTCTCCTGTATATACTTGCAAAACTGTCGTGTAAGCCTGGAAATTACTTTGTACATGCTTTCCATCAATGTTATAAAAATACGAAGTATTTCTTAGTATTGCTGCAATGGGCTTGAAAATTAAATAGGCCATACACATTTTTTAAATATGCATAATGTCTCTATACAATTTCACACGGCTTTCTAAGGACACTGTACAGTTGACAACGACAGGCAGAGTTACGATCCAGGATTGTCACGGTCTTCAGATAGTCCTCATGAACATGGGCGCAAAAACTTACCATAAAAGCGTGGTAAACGTTGATCGCTCTATCTTAGTTTTTCACCGTATTTTCACATAACTGAGACAATATTTTCCGAGGAAAGTAAAGTGTTTTATTACTGTAGAGTCGTCAAATTAGGCACTAAAATCTGACATGTTAAAACAGACCGAGTTATTTTGACTTTAGATATTCTGTTCATGTTACATACGTATAGTCTTGAAAGAAAGTATTCCCGGAATATTGTATTTTAATTTTTCTTTACCGTCGTGGACCAGACCGGCAGCTACGACTAAGCTCGTCATGTGTGATAATGCAACGAGGTTTGCCATCTGCAGAATCGGTCCATGAAGGTTAGTTAAATGAGAATTAAAATACGTACCCGGAATACTGAATTCCGTAGATGGACATATATTTCGCTGATTTAAGTTATAACATAAAAAAATCGGGTCCTTATCACAAATTAACAATTAGAAAACAATGTAAATAGATAAAGCATAAGAAGCATTAAATAATAACCGATTTTTACACCTTGTTACCTTATCTTTGATTGAGACGGTTTTATGTACACCGATATAAAACTTGTAAAATTATAATTCATAAAATAAAGCATTAAAACATATGCTCTTGGAACATTTTCCTCCAGAACTGTAACAGAATTTTCAAATATTCTGCAAAAGATTTCTCTTCACAATGACTTATTCTTTTTTATAAAAACCATGCTTTTCTTGTAAAAAGAAAAAGGCAACTCGCAGTAAAAACTAAAAAATAATTTTGCTTTTAAGAAAATTACTTTAAAAAAATCTATTTATGTCTAACTAAAAAGGAAAACATAGGCGCTCTCTCATATACAATCACTTTATAAATTCTTCAATTGGAACGCCACATGCTTACATTTTTAGTCATGCACAAACAGATTTGTTAAAATTTTCTTGAAAACCCTTTTTTTTTTACTTTTTAGTACGTTTTTTTATATTTATTTTCTATTAGAAGAGCACGTTTTAAAAAAGTTTGTTATATATTTTTGTACTTTTTAGTCATAATTAAATGAAATTTTCTGAGTTATTTCGGTGTTCGGATACTTATTCCTTACTATATATTGTAAGCTGGTATTTTTAGCCAACCCCTAAAGTGTTCTGCAACCAGTCAAATGTAACATCGTTGCGGGTTAGTATTTATTTTAGGATAAAGAAGTTCTTACTTTAAAAAAAACACGCTTTAAAATATAGAAAATGTATGAACATAAAATGGTATATTGTATTGTCACCCGACTTACGTCGCTGTGCAAAATTTCATCATTGTATGACGTAGGGAAATAAACTAAATTAAGGTTGCAAACTTTGAGAACACGGTTGAATAACTGTGAGTTAAAGAAAAGCCTGCGAAAACGTTGTAAATAATAGAAATAAACATCCAATTATTATTTGTAACTTTAGCACAAATTGTCAGGTTGTACTATTATTTCAATGCACTGTTAGATCGTCAAAACGTACATTAATTTTGAAATCTGACATTTAAAAATATAATCAAGCTCATATTTTACAAAACTTATTTCCCGAAAGATGGTTGTTCACTTACGTTAGATTAATCTTTCCACAGTGGTGAAGAAAATAAAACGAAAGATAGAGAGCGAAGTTTACTGTAGCAACAAGGTAGGAGTGGAAGGCGTGGTGGCAGTACTGTTAATTTCACACACACAAAAAGTATAATAAAGCACAATGTACGAAACCGAAAAGCATAATTTGCAGCTGTATAAAGGCATAATACAGGTTGCCTTAAAAATAAAGAATGTTAGCAAAAAAAAAAAAAACTTTCATTCCATCCTCCGCTTTTATTTTACCAATTCCCCATCGCCCTATGAGTCATAGAACATGAGGTATAGTAATTCAAATAACATATCATTTACGTCATTTGTTAGCGCTCATTTATTCAATATTACTTCATATACTACCACCTCACCTGACGTGCATTCCACCGCGAGCGCAAGAACAATAGAGAAATGGCTACGAACTTTAATCTGTTTACCTCCAACTGATGAATAATTCTTGGTTGTTTAGTTTTCCACGCCTACTCGTACCTGGGACAACTGACAAGAGTTTGATTTACGCTGTTACAAGTCACACACTCTTTTTGATACGATGTGATTCAATTGCTATAAAAGCTCGGAATGTTTAATTTATGCTATCCGGCTGTACAGAAACTATTTCTGGTCAACTTAGCCTGTTTCAAGTCTCAGAGACGAAGACTATGCTCCTGGAGACCAACACGAAAAGTATAAGAGCGTGATCACTCCTGGCACCAGGAAAAACACTCACGATGGCTATCATGAGAGTTTCTATAAACATGGTGCGAATCCTATATTAAAAGCCTTTTCATTCACCGTTAATCATACTGAAGTACTGGCACAAGGTTGCTAATTTTCACCTCTCTTCCTCCACAGCATTAGACAACTACGGGGTGAATACGAATCAACAATACTGAAACCATGTGATTGGACAGTGTTAAAAGAGCGACTGAACAACAAAACGTTTCCCACTTGAAACGTACTGTACAAAAGATTAAAAAAAAAAAACTATGCCTCGTTCTCAGAAAATCGATTTGAACATCAGTGTCCAATATCTGAGTCAAGTTCTCCCACTCCTCGCCACTTTTCCTAACGTTTATTTGTGTATATTCTGTAGGCCGAACAGATAGCAGCTATCTGTCATAAGTATGTGCGAAGAGAGTTCAGCAGAAAATGATAAGACGAAAGCAGTGGTTCCATATCATCTCTGCATCTATTCGGTGATTAAACAGAAAATCTTGGAGAACATCTGTCAATGGTTGACAGCAAAATTCGAACCTACTTGCCTCTCCACTCTCCAGCGTTTCATGTTCTATTTATTATATAGAAATTTCATTTCGTGAAAAGAAAAACAGACTGCACGGTAAATGACGCTCGCAGCTTCAAGTGTACAAACAAGACTGTTCCGTAATGCTGTCAGTATAAAATACTTCAAAGGAATGCCATACACGCTTTGACAAATATTGAATGCAATTATAACGAATGTTGCATTTGAGCTAAAAAATGACGGCTCTGTCAAATCTAGCGTGTACGAACAAGAATGTTACTGACTGTATGTAATTTCCAATAGACCCGGGCACAATTGAAGACCTGAACTGCAAAACATCTCAAGTTCATCATAGTATTTTTTTTTCCTTTCCAAGATGAACAAAAAAACAGTCCAAGGACTTGTTACTCTATTTAGCTGAAATTATTTTCTATTAAGAAAAAAGTTCTGAGTTGGACTTCGGATGCAATATTATGCAAGTGGATAGCCCTTGGAACATAATGCCGACGAACAGAAAAAATGAAAATACGAAAAACGTGGACTTGTGATGTTTGGCAATTCAGGTCTATAATTAACCCGGTTGGCATTATTATCAAGACAAAACAGAAGAGGAGTTATGTATTATGTATGAATCTCGTTGTTACACAATAGCTAAATTCTTCCTAGTATCGTCAGAAAATAATAATGTAGTTGTTAACATTGGTTAGTGGAAAATAAGCAAAATCGCATTCATTATCACTCAGATTTATTCTATTTACAAATTATAAATATCAAATAACAGTGAAATTGAATATTATGGGGCAAAATTCACCATTATGGCGTTCATACCTAGTATAATTTCAACACTTTCATATTGTTTTTTTTAATATAAATAAATTTGCCTAAAAATAAATTTAAAAAGGATTTTAAAAAATGCGCTTTTTTAAGCAACGAAAAATGGACTAAAAGTAAAAAATAATAAATTTATGAATCGGAAAATAAAAGCGTGGGTGCTCTTAGATATTATGATTTTATGATAAGGTAAGCAAGAGCACCCACGCCTTTTATTTTCTGATTCATAAATTATTATTTTTAATTTTTAGTCGATTTTTCTTTGCTAAAAAAAACTAGTTTGTTTATCCTTTTTTTCTATATTAAAAGCTTCGCACACCCAAATCCTAAAGTGTTCTGCAACCAGTCAAAACCCAACATCGTTGCAGGCTAGTATTTATTTTAGGATAAAGAAGTCCATTTTTTTACAATTATAGTTAACTGGATTATTCTGTCGTATATCTAATGAATGAATATTGAATTGTCATCTGAAGCAAGCAAGTTTACAAAATTTTAAAGATATCGGATGATGAAAAGTGAGTTAAAAATCAATTACAAGATTTGTACCAGAGATGAAACATGATTACAGAGTAAAAAAGAAAATAATGTTTTTTATGGGCGGTCAATGATTACAGAGTAAAAAGCGTGTAATAAAAATTAAGTCTGTTTTTCTTCACCCTGTGTATGCCTTCTATTTCAGTTGTATATATTTTTTTTGTTAAGCTGTTTTTACCAGAAGAGCGACCGACGCAAGCTAAAGAAACACTCTCTCTTGTAATATTAAATACACCGGTGGGCAAGTCAACCGAAGGAAGCAAATTAGTTTAGGGCACGCAAAGTCAAGGTAATCTAACGACCTATTTCAACATAATTTGACCTAATCTAAACGAACCTTAACTGATCCTAGCTTTTTAACATAGGGAAAACAATTATTTCATTAAATGAAGAGGTTGGAATAACGACCATGTTTACTCTAAATTTAAACCAATGAAAATACATACTAGCTGGGTTTGAAAATAGGTTGCAGTATTGCCAACAAACCATCAATTACAACTTCTTCGTAATGACGGAGTGAGTGAATTGTTATTAACGTCCTAAACGAGCTTCTAAAGACGGAACCTACAGTTTTTTGGTAAAGTGGGCTCCAAAACACTCCGTTCGATGAACACCAGCGGGAATTGAACCCATTAGCACGTGCACAGAAAGTGTAATGAAAATAAGATGTTTATCGTAGCTAACATATATTCCAGCATCAAAACAAAAACAAAACAAAAAAGACTTCACTAAAAAAAACGGGTAAAAGAATTGCCCTTACAAGGACATCTGGAAGCCCTACCATAGACCTCAATTATGAGATCTATGACCCTATTTACTGTGGACATTAAGATATTCCTCTCATGGAAGGCAGAGTTCGATGTGTAAGGGGGTGTAAATTTCTCCCCTCTGCAAAAGTTTTCCCAGGCTATTTTCCGAAATAACCCCCAATTTGGGATATTAACAGACATGTTCTAAGGAACTCTTCCCCCATCTCCAGGAAACTGCACAAATAGAACACTGATGGAAGGTAATTCCGAACAACAAAGGTAATTATATCGGCTTACCTTTACCCGATGACCTTCTAACATAAATCAACCTACGGGCAGAATCAGGAAGTACCCTCCATGTCACAGAGATGCCACGGAGGTGAATAAGAAATAAAGAGAATAAATAAGGAGTAAATAACCTATCTGTGCTTCATCTGCAATTCGGGAAAGCACTGAACGTACTTTAAAGAACTTACCGCTAATGGATGAACGCCTAAAGAACGAACTTCTACAAAACAAGGTAAAATGCTTCTACAAGGAAATTATCTGATGCTTCACTATACTCTCTGCTAGTACTCTCTGGATGTAACATAAAAAAAAATATACGTCAGAAACAAATCCTACACCACCAGCACGGTCAGTTGTACATTTCGCAAGCACGATCCAATCCAAGGGAAAAGCCAAGCAAAGCAGTCTTCCCAAAAACGAGTTTTTCTCCCGTTGGTTGGTATTCACTCACGCACTGTTCACAAACACCACGCTTTTAAAATGTAGAAAAACAAGCACAAAAGTAAAGAACGCACCTTGAAGGGCTGCGATAAGTATAACAGCTATTCCTTTGTTCAGTTTCCTAAAGTATTTCAAGAAAAAACCGCAACAGTGTAGCAAACCTAGACACAATAAACTATTACTACCTGGAACTTGCCGAAACAAACTAAACTATTAGACTACCTAGGACTTAGCGAAATAAATGAACATAATACTTCGAAAATCAAGTCGAAAAAAAACTGAATACAAAGAAAACGGTATACGAAATACTAAGCACGAACCAACAGATTTAGTATTCATTGTTATTAAAAGAAGCAATCACTGATATTCCTCTTGTATTTTATCGTATGCATAAGTGAACTTGTGTTTTAAGGTCATTCCTGGATTTCTGTCTGGCCTATGCCCATTTCAAGCACAAGCGATGGCGTTATTTCGCGAACAAAATATTGGTGTAAACTGATTGGAAACTGTGAATCTAGTGGCTATTTGTCATTCGTCTAGTAGGAACCTCCTACGAAGCTAGAATTTGCCGACTGACTGTGACCGAGGCAATTGGGTTCGCCTTCAGAAGGTACTGGGTTCACGCCCAGCAGCACGCAATCCTGACAAGATTTTCCAGATTTTTTTCTGTCACATCAGAAGTCGGGATACTAACAAGTTTTTACGAAAACCTTACGTAAGAATTGATCTGATCTCCCAACCCACTGTCAAAGAAAATAAGACCTGAAATTTCTTATCTCTTGAATGCTTACGTAGTACCTGAACGATTCCTTAAACACATACTTTACGTTAAGCGTGATAAACTACAAAACGAAGGAAGATTTCAGCAATTTTAGTAGACAATTTGGACAGCGTATTGCGAATGCGCTTTTGTTTTGTGATCTGTAAACTACAGTTTCAGACGCTTTCTGAAAAATTTAAACCCAATTAATTGAAAGGCAGTGAAAAACATGTCCGTTCTGTACATTCTTTAATGAATGTTAATGTCTTTACTATAAAAACTTAAAAAATGGGATGGTCGCATTTTAGTCAGGCCATTTAAGTGTGTGGAGAGGGGTGCAAGAAATACACGAAGTTACTTGCTAGAAAATGGTAGAACTGGCCTGATGTGACATGTAAAAGAGTAATGTTTTTGGAAATATGAAAAAAAAAAACTTCTTTCTCCACCCAGATACACGATACTTGACACGTTGTGTTTGCTTGATGTTTTGTGATCATATTGCGTGCAAGCACTTCTCGCACACACGCTCCTCTCAACCGTAAACATATGAACACAGCCCATTTGGAGGAAATTGACGCGTAACTCAAAGCACGTGCACAGAAGTTAATGCATATACATAGAATTTTCAGTGGAAACTGCTACTTTATAACTTCTGCCAGTGTACACATCTTTTCCCACCCCTTCGCGGCTTCTTCCAAGACCATCCCTAAATGCCGCAGGGGAAAGGGGAAGAATCATCGTGGTCCCAGTCTGTGAAATTTAAAAAGTATATGAACTACAGCAGGGTGTTTATGAACTACAAGACAAACTTCCAGAGGTAATCCCTGACATCGAAACAATACGAACGTTTCTCTGATCGTTTCGAAATGCGCATAGTTTTGAAGCTACAGACTGCCGAAAGCGTGGGAAAATGAACTTTAGATCATCATATTTCTAACATAACGAACAGTAGAACTAACGCGGCATGGTACCGTCAAGACTTCAAACTGCTCTATTTGAAAATGCATATTCCAAAATTCCGCGCAAGAGATTCCCAAAAGGAAGTAGGTGATTAAGTTAAGGTAGCTTGTAATGAGCATGAATTAAGTCTTCCCCGAGTAAGGGTGACATACGTCATCCCCAACATCCAACCAGACAATGATATTCAATCTCTTTGATATCAAATAAATAAAACTTTTGATGAAATTATGCAATTATGCCCCCTTCTTTTTTTCACACCCGCCCTGATTTTTTTTGTGTTTTTTTTTTTTTTTAGAAAATCGTTCGGTATATGGGATCTACTTGAGATATCGACTTGGTGCAAACGAATTATTGTTTCCCGGTGAAAAGCAGTCCCATTCATACTCATTTCGATTCTTCTTTACTTCAGAACATTTCTGGGAATCCCCTAATTCCTTTGGAGACTCCCTTGCCCATCCACTACGCAATTTTGAAATATGCAATTTTGATAGTGTATATTTAAAGTTTTTGACGGTAGGATGCCGCATCAACTCTACTGATAATAGTATTGTAAATAATATGAAGCTCCGAAGTTTATTTTCTCACGTTTTCGGCAGCCTGAAAATCTCCGAAACTATGCAAATTTCGAAAATCTGTCAGAGGAATTTTGGTCTCTTTCTCATCCCCCCCTATCTATCTATATATCTATATCTATCCATCTATCTATCTATCTATCTATATACATATATATAATGAGCTGCGTAGCCTAGTCGGTAGCGCGCTCCACTTCAGTGCGAGCGGTCCCGGGTTCGATTCCCGGTGGGGGCTCAAAAGATTGTGGAGCTGCTGTGAATAAAAGACAGTGGCGATATCACAGTGAGTGCTTCGACTCTCCTCCCCCAACCCGTCTGGTCAGCGTGGGAGCAGTAGGTCAACTTCTCCTTTCGGTGAAAGGCCTCATCCACTAGTGGACTGAATATGCCCACATAGCAAAATGACGTCCCAGGGATATCTGACGGATCTCCTGGCAGGATATCGGGACGTCCGTAGGACGTCCTGTTTGAGTCCCGTTTACATCCATGGGACGTATAGTTACAATTAATCCTTCGTATGACTATACGAAGGCATATCCTTCGTATAGTTATAATTAATTAAATAATAATAATAGTAAGGTCGATTTAATTTATAGAAATTCCAGGTAGGTAATCCCGCACGGCTTTCCGGGGGACATCCACGGGACCTCCATACGGGATGAACTGTTTGTATTGCCCACCGAGTTATCCCACGGACGTCCTTAGGACATCGCTATGGGAGCAGGACCACTCTGACGGTAATGGGATCAAAATGGGACGTCCCAGGAACGTACTCTGCTATGTGGGTGGCTGTGATTTATTATATATATATATATATATATATATATATA
>JAGDQP010002884.1:70017-97402 GCA_022664845.1 Lepisma saccharinum
TCGAGCCAAGTTCCTTGGTGACAGCATGTAACAGGAACAAAGGAACTTGGCGCGAAGTGGCAAGGTTCATGATCCTCAAGCTATAAGGGTGGTGAGGATCCTAAAACCCACTACGTCCACCGCCACCAACCTTAAGGCTGTTGCCAGCTCGCGCCAAGTTCCTTTGTTCCTGTTACATGCTGTCACCAAGGAACTTGGCTCATCCGTCTCCCATTTCACACCTTTTTAGGGCTAAAGAACTTGGCTCCACTTTTTGCACCTCTGGTGTTTTTGTTCGGATTTAGGTTTCAATTCCTTCATTATTTCAAAACAAAATGCATATTTTCAGGCTATTGCATAATTAGGTCATACTAATGTCAGACACCATTATCTCTCACAAATATATATATTAACGGCACAACCAACTTCAGAACTGTGTTCCGCGTAAAATTCTAGCCCAGAATGACATATTACATGACCCCCTTCCCATTTAAGAAAACCAATCGAGATTCAATATGGTGTCCGTGAAGAACATACCCTCCAAAAGGAAGTGCCTTTCACTCAATACCCATTACTATGTATTTGCTTTCCACTTCCTTCAGTATTTTACAAATATAAGGGCATTTTCACACTTTTTCTTCACTCTCCAGAAACAAGAATCTGACGATTACATCATCGATGTCTCCCAAAGTAATTGCTCTCGAGTTGCCAAAATTTGCATGTGCACATATTTTGACATTCTGAGCATGATGGAAGAAAAAAAATAGAAGTTTTTTTCTGCCCTATCAGTTTGTCTGCTTGTAAGTGAATTTCAGGCAAAAAGGGGAACGAACAGATCCGTGCAACGTCAGTCAAAGAAAGCGTGAATACAACATAATCGAAAAAAAAAAAAAAAGCATTTGAGCGGAGATTCCCAAAATTGAATATTCTTAAAACGGAATTTTTAACAATAACATTGAAACATTTTATGAATTTCGAAAACGGACAAGCTGGATAATTATTGAACTATAGTACAATGGGCGTTTCGGGAAGAGAAGATTCCAAACTGGGTTCGGTACAATTATTGCTGCGCTAATCAAGTCGCCGTGTACTGATAATTATCACATGGTCCAATTTCAATTAATGCTAAAACTTAAAATAAAAGACTCATCACAGCTCGCACAACTGTTCAGATTTCTTTCTGTCGTATTTTGATCTAATTAACGTATAAGGGATGGCTTTCATTTCCGCAGACTCCTTTGGAATATGCCTCCCAAAATTATTGCACTACTCGCGTAAATTCAAGTAAATAGCCAACAGTTCTAAAATTACAAATATTACGAAGCTCTTTTTATATACATTTCTAAATGAAGTGCTGAATCACGAACGAATGCAAACACTTTAAAAAATGTGAGCCTGGTTCGTTGATCGTGACGTCTGACGCATACAAGAGTTTATGGGTTCGAACCCCGTCTTGGGTATAGTTAGTTATGAGTTTTACAAAGCACTGGATCTTTATCGGAAAGGGTCGATAACAGCCAAAATGGCTCATACAACATCTACTTTTTATCAAAGTTGTATCGAGAAAGGAGACACAGATTCTCCATACACAGTATCAAGTTTGCAATTTTAGAGAAAATAAATTATATACTGGTGGAATATTTTGTAATGCTTCATCGTAGCACACGAAGGGTTTCATATAAATTAACTAGCGGTTCAAACTACATTTACCACGCCAAGATCAAGGTAACCGTCATGAAAATATCCGTAATACAAAGTATTCTAGCTTACAAAATAGTTTCAAAGCGTGTTCCGAAACATGTGTGCTTCAAATCCTCTTTCAACAAAGTTATCTGCTGCACAATTTTAAAAATACCATATACGGAAGTAAGGTACCATGTGGAATTTGAAACACCATATGATTCAAGTTTATACAAACACACGATCACAAGATTAGTAAGCAAGCACTCCAACACCGGGAACAATATTCAATTAAGTGATTATTTCATACAAAAGGCAATAAAAAATGTTAATGAATGTAAATTTCTTACCAAAAAATGCAACAATTTTTAGTCGAAAACACGAGACGTTGCAAACACTAGACTGAGACGCCTTTGCAAATTGTTAAGTTCTGGTTCCCACTGCTTCATGCATTTCTCTTCCTTCCTTCTTCCTTTTCTTGAATCCAACCCAAAAAACCCGAACCTTCTTCCTTCCCCGTTGGGCCACTTTTCAAAGAGCAAGTCGTCCGCGGGCTCACAAACTTTTCCAAGAACAATAGCAGCGCACTCCGATCGGCAGATGTTTCCTCAAGTCGCGCACCTGGACTCCTTGCTCAGCCCCCAAGAAAGAGCTCTATCACCTGCAACTAACGTCTTGTACAGACCTTGTGTTTGGATATGAGGGACAGATTTTGTCTGTTTACGTACTTACGTGTGTGTGTGTGTAGGAAGGGCAAAAAATGGGATGGGGAGAGGGAGGAATATGAAGGAAACGTGAGGGTGAGTTTTTACTATGTTCTTAGGCCACTTTCATCCTTACAACCTTTTTGCTTCTTGGTTTCTTTCAACAGAAAATGAGAAAAAGCAAGAAATCTGGTCACACTTCCAAAATTTTAAAGCTGAAAAGATCTTTCAGAATGGAGAAAGAACAAGAAAAAGAACGCACAAAAGCCCGCAACGCAAAAGAGTGATAATACCTATTCAGAAAAATCTATGTGAAAAAATAAAACTAGGTCTAATGCTTACCTAAAGAAAATATCTTCTAGCGTCACGGCTCATCATTTCACCCAAGGTTAACTAGCTGCAGAAACTATTCTACTCCATTCAAATAGTAGCCCTATGATTGTTCCAGCAATGAGAACTTGGGAACAACAGAGGTACCAGAAAGTAAGGAAGACTAAACATATGGTCGTCTTAAAAAGAATGCAAGCAACTGTTTTACAAAAACTTTCATACATGTGAGGCATTGTATTAATCTGTGCGAAGCATTGCTACATTTTATGCAACAAAATCAAACTTCTATCTAAAAGAGAATTTGTGATATATATATAAAAAAATCACTTTCAATTAACTGAACAAATATTTCTCTGTCATTCTGCTTTTACGTAACTCGTGTAACACCTTTACCCAAGTCAATAGAACGAATATGCAAGAAAAACTTGGCAATTACACTTCTGCTTAACGATTTAGTTTTGATAGCCTAGCATCTCGTTAGAAGTTAAAACTAGTCTTTGTCGTTACGTATGCCTGTATGTACATTCACTATAAAAATCCACACCAACGAATCGAATAGCATTAAACTTTTCCGGCCTGAGCCAAAGTTGCCCAAAGCCCTTAAAATAAAATTGAATTCTATTCAATTCAAACTTTGAATTCCTACCCAATTTCGCCGGACGAAAACCGTACAGTAGATTATATCTGATCCCACACATAAAAAAACACACTAGAAGGCAGAACTGACAACCACAAAAGATAAGGAAGGATTTGATTATTTCATTTCTCCGCACCAACGGGCGGGCGCATTTGCTGATTTCACATAAGCAAGAAATTTTCAATAATTTCATGCCTACTCGCGGTTATTTCAAATCGATCCTTGTGATATAATGTTTTTTTTCTGTGCCAAGAATATTATAGCTCTTTTTAAAATTGTGTTGTGAATTACTTCTCTGTACATTCCGACAGTAACTCACCAGCCACAAAGCAGAAGGAATATCTTCTAGTCACTCATTGCAAAACTCAAAAATTAATAGAACGCAGGGAGCAAAGATCCAAATAATATAATATACATCATCTTGATAAAATATCTCATCGAAGGACCGAAGAAGTTTCAGAACTGGTCTCAGTGGTAGTATAGGGTTAAAAGAATTTATATTTAATAAATTAGTAATTATCTGCGAGTGTGAAATAAAGTAGTTGGCGGTTGAAATAAATACACGTAAAAAGAGTGTTTCAAGTGTAAAGCTTATAATCAATGTGTCTTACCTATAATGATGTACAGCTGTGACACTTCCACACTGAATGCACAAACGCCTCAAAGATCACACAAAGAGCAACGGAGAGATGCAATTCTAGCAATAATTAGGAAGGACAGAAAGGCAAATGAATGGATTCGTGCAGAAACGAAGGTAGAAGATATAATCAAGACTGCGAACAAGATGAAGTGAAGATGGGCCGGTCACATAGCTAGGCGAACAGATGGAAGATGAACGACGAATGTACTACACGGGATTCCCATTGAAAAGAAACGACCAAGAGGACGTCCAAATGCAAGGTGGGTAGATAAAATCAAGCTTTTTTTTCAGGAGTTACATGAATGAGGATAGCAGCAGACCGAGATATGTGGAATGAAAGAGGGGAGGCCTTCATCCAGCAGTGGAAAAAATGGCTGAATATAATGATTATGTTCCTTCTTACTGCCTCATATGCACAATATACCGCATTTAACGACATGAGGTAAATCCACCACCTACCGTTCGTTCTGCGTCCACGTATACATAATTAGATACTTCTTCTGGCTCAATCTTACAAATAATTGCAATATCATTAGTTAACCCCAAATATCAGGCTTCACATATCATCGGCCATTATCGAATGAGAAAAACGCTCGCGTGATAACATTTCAAACGTCAAGGCTTTAGCCAAAATTGGCTGAATCAAATCGATTGTGGATTTGACCCCCCAAGAGATGCTATTTATCTTCGCCATCAATGAAGAGCGGGCCGTTCCCCCTGATCTTGTTGATATCTACGGTTCTTGCCTCTCATAGCTTACGTGCGTGCTTTATCGGTTCATTTCGCTTGAGAACATCCATTCAAATTATACGTAAAATAAACAGAAACGCAAATTCATCATTGATATATTATTTTTAAAGTGATACAGTTTGATACAGTTTCAGTGACATCTGAGTAAAGCAATTGTTATGAACAGAAGGATTTTCTTTAAGGTGCTGATCCGAGTTTTCATATTGATTTCGCGATGAAATTTTGAAATTTCCTACCTTCGTTGCGTCTTAAAACTACAAGCAGCAAGGCCATCCATCACATCTAATTCTGTGGGAGAACTATGAAAAGTAGGGATGTACCGATACCACTTTTCCACCGATACTCGATGCCGATACCGATACTTTTTGAAAAAAATCCTTGACTTTTTCAAAATAATGAATTTATCAACATTGTAATAATATATATTAGATATACCGTAAGGCCAAAATTTCACATACAAAAATATAAAGCAGAATTTCATATTACGTTAGACACAGAAAATATATAGTATCAAATTGAGTACCGAACTGTCCTTTGTATTCCTGGGCACTTTGGGAGATAAAGGTGGCTGAGCGTGGGACTGACCAGTGACCACCCACTTCACTTTATGCCATAGGTCGAGAATGTGTGGAGTACCCCATGCGCCGTTCCCGGTGCGTGCGCATTGTACAGGGAACACCGTTACCTTTTCTAACATGTAAGTAAAGACTAAAGGGAAAATACTGACAAAGTGAGCGCAGAGTGAGTGATTCACTTGTAAAGCATTTTGTTCTTAATCGAAACCTCTGACTCGTTTGAGATCCGAAATTCGAATCCCGGGTGTGCCTTCCTGACTGAAGTTACCTTTGGCTCTCCTTCAGTTACTACTACTTCTTTCTAACATGAGCTACTATTTTGGCATGGACGGACTAAAAATATCGTTTGAGTAGTGCAAATCAAAGGCGTACACATGCATAAAGAAATCGATTATACCATCGATAATCATTTAGACGAATTTTAAGTCTAAAGTAACCCATGGAAGATGAGTGTCACTGTTGTTAATATTAAACAAATTAAAAATAATTCGAAAAATGTATCGGTGTTCATTTGCAGATACTCCAAAAAGTGGCCGATATCACCGATACCGATATATCGGCACATCCCTAATGAAAAGTAGCGGTCATGACCTGAAATTCAGGTATCATTGCTGTGAGACTGAAGAAACAACCCGGAAAACCTCCGTCAAAATGGTTAGCGTAAGTAGGACTTGAATCCATATTTATCCGAAATCAGCGGTCGTAACCAGTGGATCACGTCTCGGGATGAAATCTGATTCAAAGGGTACTTTCCAACATCAGAATCCAAAGATGTCCAAGGAGAAAAAAACTAATACGAGTAAGCTTTCCCGCTATTTTCGTTCTTCGATGACAACTCGAACAGGAATGCATCATCAATAGCGTTTCGCGAAAAGCGCAGGTGCGTCAAGGAAAGCTTACCCCTCTACGTCCATCCCGATCTTGCTCTTCTGTTTTGGCGTGCGACGTATCTCCCTTGAAACTGCGTACGTCTTCTCTCTGCTTTCTACACAATCAAATGGTACATTCAAAGTATTGTTGTCTTTCCCCAGCCCCGTGTCTAGAAGTTGGTTTCGGAGGTGTCCATGGGTATTGGTGAGGGTTCAAAGGTTGAGTCTGGGTATGAAATTTGTATTAAATATTCGTAATTACACCTACAATTATAGTAATTCTGTATAAAACCATAAATTTCGAGGGAAAGGGCCACTCCGTCATTACGTATATCTTGTGTTCAGAATATCTTTACTTCATGTCCAAATCTCGAAGATTGTCCATTTTTCTTTTCCGTTCTTACACAAAGGCCATATTTCCGATCCCTAAGTGTTACAATTTCCATTTAGCAAGAGTCGGAGTCGGTATGTTTTAGATGACTCCGACTCCAGCTAGGCAATCATTGTTTCCGACTAGGCCTCCTCGACTCTCGACTCCACAGCCCTGCTAGTAAATACAAAAAAAAAAAAAAAATCTAGAAACTTACGTTAACTAATAGGTTAGTGCATTACAGTGCACAAAAGTTGAAGGAGAGTAGACAGCGATAAATACACCGATAATTCCCTTGCATAAAAATGTCAGTCAATAGGTTTTTCAAAGTTTGTAAATCGATCATGTATACTTTACTGTTAACTCATTATATATTACTATTTCTTTCACGGGGGTGACCACAAAATGATTACCCTTCCACTGCACGAGAAATACTCCCCACAAAAGTTCTCAGAATAATAATAACATATGGAACAAAATTTTCAACAGGTTTGTGTGAAACACTGTTTCTACTAAAAATGGGAAACCCACAATAAAAAATTGTAAACATATGAATAAAATCACATCCTAAGGATACCAGCTAATTGAAATTATCAGGTATATCCTGCAGCTGGGATATTATTCAGAGGGCTGTCAAAATTATCCGAATTAATTATTTACGAGTTTGGTATTATTCAAATAATTATCTTGATAATTAAATTAATCCGAAAAAACAAACATTCAAACAATGAATATCCGAAGAACAAACAAACGGTTTCCGAAAAATATGAAAGATATGTTTAAAGATCTCGTACGATAAAATAAAAGCATTATAAACCACGTGAATCTTAACGATTTTAATTATATGATTCAACTTCTAAGTTGTGAAGCAATCGGCTTTAAAGAACGGATGCAACCGAAAAACTTTTGTCTCCAACGGTTGCAGGAAGCATTTTCTTACGCATACATGAATACAGCTTCCTTGATTCCTTCAATTTCCACCGCTGAAACCTGAGGAGTCTGTCTGTTTAATGTTTCCTGCTACTCAACCCTCGAATCACAAAGACATTAATTATGTTGAGCAAACGGTGACTCAATTTTAAACGCTTCGTCACTGTCATTGGACACCTTCATATTCCATATGGTATTGGTAACTGAATCGTTTTAGTTACCAAAGGAACCCTACTGTTAAAAACTGTTCGTTATATCTTGTCCATTTCTTTGTTTTATCTGAATGTCTTTCAACACTTGCCAGTTGAGGGAAAATGGTATGTTTGATCTCCAACGGTTCCTTTGCCCTATATTACTTCGTGCAGAGAAAATAATTAGATTCCATAGAGAGATTATGATATGTCTAATTTAGGTGAACTGTTAATGTTTTAATGCAAAATCAGTACTCGAAATAGGGGGATACAAGGGGCACACCGTCCCCTTACCTTTTTACCTATTAATGGGAGCTCATTTCCTTTACTTTCAACTGTCAATCGCCGCTAGGTGCAAGTGTACCCTTACTTTTTCTAGCCCACTACTGCCAGCGTTCACTTCTTTTCTAGCCCAAGTCTGCAACTTCCAGAACTGTGCAAGATTATACTAAATCCATAGGCACCGAGCGAAATGTCTAGTCTCACCCCATATTCATGCAGGTTCTTCTGAATTGATTTGAATTTTATTTATGGCCTTTAGGCATCTTAGGCTCAGGCCGGGATAGAGGAGGGGAAAGGATTCGGGAAGGTGTCGGCAGGGACCTATGTTGAAGGTGCCATCCCAGCATTTGCCTGGTGTGACTGAGGAAAACCTCAGTCACGATGGTTGGCTGCTGGGATCGACCCCACGACCTCTAGAATGCAACGCCAACGCTCTACCACTGAGTTACGGCGGCTCAGTAAAACGGATGCTTCTCCTTTTTAGGAACTGGCAGTTAGTACTTTTTATCAACAGTTTCAAAATAGCAACTGCTACGCATTCAGACAATTAACAGAGTTTATTTATGTATAACTCTTGGTCGCTATTTCTTAGACCTGTAGCTCCAGTAAATAATCGAGATTGCAATATTGCCGTGCTAAGCGAAAAGATCTTTTGCTGATAGCATTTGCAGTACTCCTAACGTTTGACGAGGGCTCTACTACAGCATCTGATTGTTTAAAAATACAAATAAACAATTCACGTATTTAAAGGATTCGGGGTGGACACCACTTACCAGAGAAATTTAAGATTTAACAAAAGGCGTAATTATGTTTATATTATGCTCATTTTATATCCATATTCATCACGGACTTCTCCCGCCTTCCCTGAAAAAGTCTCACATGCAGCCCTAACCACAAGTAGCTTCATAAGGAGACAGTGGTTGTTAAGGGACTTTCCGGAAGTCCCCCCCCCTCACCGGACTTACAGAAGAGTTGGAGTTTATTTGAAACTTATCATGACTCTCGTCCTACAAACTGTAAAAATACACAAATTCGGTGCCATCGTCAAGGACATCTGGAGTTACAGAGCTTGCACCCTTTTGCAGACAGCATTTATGTGATTCTTTGGCAACTTTTAATAATATTTATTGTACGTATTTGGGTAATTTTAATAACTGATGACTTCTCGTCGCGTTTGACAATCCACAAACATCCATGGACCAGGCGAGATTCGTACCCTTGTGAACCGCGTCCCAGAGCCTTACTCCACACGCCTATCGAGACTGATTTTGCGCTGACTCTTAGTGAATGAATGTATCTCTGGTTATAAGTTGTCCCAAAACAATGAAGAAAGGCTCGTTTTGTTTCGAATAGTCGAAGGAAAAGAAGTATAAACCTGTGGTGTAACCCAATAAAATAAACAGAGTACAGAGAGGGGCTGCAAAATCAAAATTCGTGATTTTAAAATAAACAAGGTGCTAATACGTCCATATTTATGTCCGTGGAAATACTAGATATAAGATTAAGATGGACGACCAATGGACCTACAAAAAAAATAGAGATTAAGATGGACGACCAATGGACCTACAAAAAAATAGAGATTCCCAAGAAGTATTATATTATAGGTGCTCATGGCATGTTCTGGTATTGGATGTTCCGAAGACGGTCATAGTTTGATTTTTGATGACGAGAAGAGTGAGTTTGCAGGGTGTCCGAAGCAGGGATTTCTGGGGTGCTCATACTGTGATCAGCAATTATATTTGCAACATTTTATAATGTTATACTTCGTGTGCATGTTCTTCCTCACAATCATTTACCACGATTCACAGAAATTCCTTTTTTGAACTCGCAGGTGAGTGAACATTTCAACGTTACACGGTCTTCCAGAAATGTTCAGTGATTTTGACAGGTGTTGTCCTACAAATCGCAAAAAGACACAAATCAGTTTCTATCGTCAACAACATAAGGAACTGCAGACCAAGAAATGCTGAAATGTTCACTCATCGGCGAGTTCAAAGAAAGTAATTTCCGTAAATCTCTGCAGAAGATTATGAGAATTAATATGCACGCCAAGTATAAAATGTTGGAAATAAAGATGCTGGTCACAGAATGCGCACCTCATGAATCCCTGCAGCTCTCACTCCTTGTCGACGTCAAAAATTACACAATGTCCGCCTTCGGGATATGAAATTTCTGGACATTCTATGAATATTCATTGGGCGTCCACGAAGACCACCTTCGTGTTTTCTGTATATCAATTGGACGTCCATCGCATGTCCAGTACATTCACGGGCATAAAATGGACGTCCAACGGTGTCCTATGGTGCTACGGATGAAAAACACAACAAACCCTGGTTCCTTTTTAGGGTCCACAAAATTCTACACACATTAACGTCTGATCGTCCTCATGCATTTGAACGGTTGGACTATGAAATCTGAAAAAGGAGAATCTGCCCATTCATCACGAAAAAAAGTTAAAAGAGAACTTAGGCACGCGTCCCTCTCTGGATTAGCCCACCACTGATCGGGCTGGGATTAAAGCTACACTAATGAGCTTATCTACTATTACATTTCATCATCATCATAAAAAAAAAAACAAGTTGAGAAATTTAGCATATCTGGCGAAAAATTGCTCATTTGGGCGTATAATTATATTATTTTATCTACTATTTATTAACATTTTCTTGACAATGAAAAGTAAAGTAGAAGTCTTTATAGGAAATGTTCCGCTCTTTCAATTTGGTCCTTTGCATTTTTTCCCTAAAATCAACAGTTTCCGAGATAATCGTAAAAAACCAGCGGAAGACCGTCCCTCCTCGCTCGATCCGCCATTTTTCATGATGGCGGATCTATCTGGGCTTTTAATCTGTTATTAAGAAAGGCATTTACAGAAGAAAAACTGCATTATTTTTTTCCCAATAGGTGCTAATTCGCCTGTACTATACAGGGGGATTTTATGAGGTAAATTGGGGAAAGAGGATCTTTTGTCGAAATATTCTTTCCCGCCTTTTTTTCAGTACAATAATGGCTAGATACATCAGTCAGTTTTGTATGATTAGTGCACCAATATGCAACAACAATGCACTGTTTTTACTCACAACTGATCGTAGCAGAAAGACAAGGTTTCATCTCCTTCGACTCATCTCCGGACTGACAATAACGCGGGAAACGGAATTCCCTTTTCCCCATTTTCTATCATAAAATTTTCCTCTGAGGATTTTCTATGTGTAATGTGAGTCATATGTCTTAAACATTTCCGTGCGTTTGATTCATTTCGGTTGCACAGTATATATCTGGAGATTTTTCTTTTTAACTTACGACAAATATTTTCTATTCTGTAATTTAAACAACTTGTATCTCGGTATCAGTTGCGAATCGTGCATATGTTTGTTTACTTTTTTGTTCCTTTCTTTAGAATAACGCGTGCTATCACCATTGCTCCAACTTGCTTCTTTAGTGTGCGGGTCGCCTTGTTGTTTACGAAGTATCCCCCTCTTTCACAGTCCAATGCTTTTCTGCCCTAGACAGCTGCGATGCCTCAGAGCGGCAATGGCTAAACACGTGGGTTCAAACCTCACGGCAGACTATTCTGACTGAAATTTTCCAATTTCCCCTGTTTCACCAGGCGAATGCCGGGATAGTGTCTTAAATGCCCTGTCTTAAATGACGATACCTTCCACGTCCTCTACCTAACCCATCCCGGCCTCAAAGATGCCAAAAAGGCTTTAAATACAATTCAAGTTGGGATGCCATCTTAACACTAAACTTCGGTCGTTAAACTTAACTGAAATAAAATCCTAGAGCTAGGTTACACGTTCTTCATTTTCTGAATTCTAGTTTTGAGATGTGTGTAATTAAAATTCACTTTGGAAACATTGCCTTGTTTATTTTTAAAACAACATGATTTCGACTAGTGAGAAACTTGAAACTGTAGATAGAAAACAGTGAAACGTAAAACGGTTTGCAAATGTATTTTCTCAAAACTGGATCTTAATAGCAAATACTGTTCACAATTTGTTGGTGTTTATGCTCCGTGTGGAATTCATCGTGTTAGTACTGAGATAGGGATTCTGCCATGGTTTTCAGTTGTTGTTTTTTCGTGGGGGGGGGGGGAGAAAAACAAAAGTCAGAGGTGCATGGGATGCAAGTAGAATTTCCAGGGTTTTCTACTTTTAACACTAGAAAGTTCGGTGTATGTACTCGAAGATTTGCAGATGGCACAAGGGATGGGGGTCTGGCAGAATCCCTGTATGGAGAAGTCAATACGCGCTTTACTGCAGACTATGGTGGTATTCAAATCAGAAAAGTATTTATACACAATAAATCTGATGAAAGTATTCAAGTAACGTTGTCAGAATCTTGTCTCCCTTCCCTTTATTTTCGTTTCCAGTCCCCTTACGGTAATACAAATTGGCGACGCTGGCTGCAGTTATTGGATAGGACAAAGTTGGAGAGAATTAAAGGCCTTATTCAATCACTTTTCATATTTACTATTTGCTATAATGATACACACTGTCTTATCCAAATAGACAGGGCTTGTCTGAACAAGATCTTCTTTATAGACTGAACTTAGAGGGGATAAACCTTTTTATTCAACAATGAAACCCATTCAAACCTATTGAATATAATAGGAAATGATAAGATAACATATATGACAGATATCCCTTTGAAGAAATGTTCGATGACTGGAAAAGTTCCCAATGGGAATGAATAACAAATAATGCTTCTCACGCACACAAATCGTAATACTTATAACTATTTAATTAAACACTCATAACTAGTAAACTGATTTCACAGCACTCGAGATTATTAATAACATTTCTGTCTACAACTGTTTGACAATAAAAACTAGGCTCAAACAAGTGTGTTTTTGTGTTCTCTCAAACAGGGACGTACGGAGAGGGGGGTCCTGAGGGTACGGACCCCCCCCATTTTTTGTGAAATTTGTGGATTTTTTTTTTTTTTTTTTTTTTGAAAAATTATATGCATTTTACGTGAATTTCACATCTAGACATCTCGGACACCCTACTTGTGAAAACAACTTCTGAGTACGTGCCTGCCTCAAGATTCCAAAAGCTATCAGCAATACGGCTTGTGTTATACAGTCAGAGTCAAAAAGTTTGCATCCAGTTCTAAAATTTCTTCTCCGAGTAACTTTGGAATGGATAAACCGATTTGAGTACAATTTGCTGTCCTTACCTTTCGATTAATATCAAGGAAGTTGAAATCGGATAGAATGGTTTTTCTCCCTGTAATACTTTATGGTTGCGAGAGTTGGAATACGACCCTGGTAGATGAATATAAATTGCGAATGTTTGAAAATAAGGTCTTGATAAAATAATTTCGGGACAAGATAACCGGAGAATGGACGAGACTGCATAATGAAGAACTTCACAGCCCGTATCCCTAGCAGCGCAGAATATAAGAACAATATCAGCCCAATACTGTACCAGTACCGGGTAATATCGATCAAGATTGGTCCGATATCTTGTGCTGTTAGGGATGATTCACTCGAGGTTACAGGAATAATGACATCATGACGGCTAAGTTGGGCAGGCCAACTAGCTCGAACGGGGAAACAGGAAGATTATTCCATCGTGTCAAGTTGGTGGGAAAGAGGCCGTTGGGAAAACCGAGACATCATTGGAAGGACAATATTAGAATTTAGACAGGATAGATTTTCCTATATTTATTTAATGGCCTTTAGTATGGATCCAATACTTTGAATGGGAAAAACCACGACATTTTCTTACATAAAACAATTTTAATAGTGGTCAAGTACACGTAATATATTATAAATCACTTACATTATCTCAGTAATACTTATGTATCATAAATTTAATACATTATAATCGATGAAGTAGACTAGGGTCAAGTTTTTGTCATGTAATCGGCAGGATCAAGGTTCGATTCTCGGTGCCGACCACTCTGATAGTTTTTCTCCCCCGGTTTCCTTCGATCACAGCAAAAAACTTGTAAAATTTAAGCTATACACAACAAACTACAATAATGAAGAATGCAACATAATTGCTGCATCTTAACCGCCTTAATTTACATTTACTAGAGACTTAACGATAACAACGGTAAAGATGAAACCCGCAGGTGAGATTATTCAGGCAGAAACTGGAAGATCAATTCAGAGGATATTCCAAGATCTCTGAAGCAACCGTAAAGAATGTGAAACGATGAAAATGTGAGACAGCGAGCTGAAATAACGAAGAAAATAACAGCAGACATTGAGAAAGAACAAAGACTGTAATGAGAAAACGCAAAACGGTCTCTTTTCGTAGTTGTAAATGCAATTCTGAAGTGTTTGCTGTCGCCATCTTGATTAGATCTTATTCTAACAGAAATAGTAAATATTCTCAGTAAATGGGAACTTCGACCCTTAGTTGAGAAATGCAAGTGATTAAAATGTGGCGTAAGTCATGGGATTAATTACATCTTCGGGATTCAGACATCGCACTTCTGACCCTTAATACTGTTTGGATCTAATGATTTTTATGTCTGGCAATTTAGTCCAGTCGGCAAGACGCTGGTCTTCCAATTAAACAACCCGTGTTCAAAACTCACTCAAGCTGTTACTGTTTTTTCCTCTTGCTTCCAGTATTCCTGAAAACTGAATGGTGTCTGCTTCCTATTAGCCTGTTACTGGAAATTTCCGGGTATTCTGGAAATTTCTATGGTTGCCTAGCTGTTTCCAGAAAAATTTGGGGAAATGTTTAACAGTGCAGAATTTTCATGTAGATATAGGAATTAAAACAAGATTTTTGACAAGAATTGTTTAAACTGTACGTCTTGAACAGAGGAGGGCAATGTTAGGAGAAAGTTGTGAGACGAAAACATTGTGATATTGTTATTTTCCGCATGATCATGTTAAAACAATGAATTCTCAAGAGAAAGAAAATTATCTCTTTAATCCTGGAGCTGTAGTTACAACGGTTAGGTTGTGTCTACTTATCGATCACGTGGCATAAACAATTAAAATCCTGTTCAGACTAACTATCTTGAGGTTTCTTTAATGTAAACCAAGAGAACGCTGGGGTGATGTAACTCTTGACATCTCAAGAAGTCACTTTCCAAGTTTTAGTTATCAAGCAAAACATACAAATTAAAATACATAAAACAACACGCTTCTGCATTATTGCATCTTACGTTCTTTTCCAGGCTTTCTCTGGTTTGAAAAAATGAAAACCACAAGCACAAGCTAATGTTATGAAACATTAAGCTTTTATAATGATTTACCATAATTAACAAATTTATTCGGGCGCGAACTTGATAAGTTACTTACAGAGTATCTGAAATTATTTCCTTACGCCTCATCCCAACATTCATACCCGCACACCGTGCTCAAGAAAAAGTCAGAACATAAAATCCTATCAAACTCACTTATCGTTATCAAATTTAATTTATTCTCAGCTCAAGAACGAGAGAAAGTTTTTAATACTGAACCAAAATGAACTGAAAAATTATTCTTTTCTATTTTAAATTATGTCTTACAATTGAGAGGTTCGCTGGAAGAACGGCTTAACCCGGGTTAAGTCGTTTTTTGTTGTTTCGTGGCCTATTAGCTGTATTACTCCACGGATAAGAATACTAGCTGATTTTCCCGCCCGTTGGTGCAGTCTAGAGGTTTTTCTCTCCCTTATCCCCACCTCTGCAGGATGTCGAACCGAGGAACTAAGATAGGCGTTGCTAATGAATTGAAAGGATTTTCATATCTGCCCACCTGAAAGTAGTCAACCCGGCAAACTGCATTGTGTTGTGGGTTGCTCGGTCTGTAGCGATATATCGGACAATCATGGTCTATTAATTAACTGAACCGACACCCCCGTTCAACTTTTTAATGCGGTAGTTAATCCTTCTAGGTCTTAAGGAATATACGATGTGCCCAATTTCGTTCGAATATGTCAAGGAGTGTAGATTAGAACTGTATAGCGTTCAAACAAACATCCTGATATTGAATTTTGAAGTGCAAACAAATAACAGTATACTGCAAGAGCGTGGGAAAAAAAAACGCTAACGCACAAACTATTCTTTCTCACAATTGAAGCGGTTAGAGGATAAAGGTGTCATGTTACATTTTTTTCGAAAAAATGAATTCTGGTGCTTACTCTACAACACCCCATCTAAGTTATTCCTCGTCTGAAGAGATTCAGAAACGATGAAGGGGGATATGTTACATACAGACAATCGAGTTTGTTGGTAAAAAGAAGGTGGAAGGCAAAATGTAACATGACACCTTTATCCTCTAACCGCTTCAATTGCTAGTAATCCATAGGTGTGCAGATACTTTGAACGGTGTAGGTGCCTTTGCAGAACTTTCAACTTTATTGGCTGGCAACACTGACATCTTAAATGTTTTAGTGAGTGCGGGGCCGTCTCTTATTCAGTAATCTTAGATGGGGACCGTCACCTAGTTGCTTTCCTAGGGTGTCGAAGAGTATTCACGCCAGTTTGGTGGGGAAACGGGGAACGGTAAAGAAGTTCTTGCAGAAGCTTTGAAAAACTAAATTTGCAATTAAGTTTAGTAACACTGACAACTGGAGTACATGGTGGTACTGATCCCTACCGTTGTGTTTGTATTATATACAAGAATCATCCTGCAAACTTTGGTGCAAATCCGTTGAACAGCATAGAAGCTATTGTGATATTATATTTTATCATAAGGTGGCAGTAATGACAAGTGGAGGTGTTTGGGGATCTGGAAACCCTTAAGTTTTTTTCTGGAATGCCCAAGAACACTCGTTCCAAGTTTGGTACGGATAAGCCGTCCACAAATTTCTTCAATGGAAAAACGGCTAAACTTCTGTAATTAATTATTAGAGGAAAGTGCCCTAAACCGGACCCCACCCCTAATGTGCCGTTTCTACCACTCAGTAGTGGAGTGTACACGTCGCCCGCTTCACTTCTTGTTATCAGTCCGCCATTACGAGTTTTGCCAGTGGAAAAAGTGTTTATTGTGCTACATCTTTCGTTGTTTCTCCTAGATATTGGCAGGTAAGGCTTTCGACCATCACTAAACCGTTATATTTACAAGTTTGGTTAAAATGTTATTGAGTTAAAATTTTGGCTATAGTCGCGCAAACCGGACCCCCTTCAGTTGCCTAAATCGGGCCCCTTATTTTCTCATGTTTAAATTCGGCCTGTATACGTATTATGTGTAAAGTTTGGGTCATGTGCGTTATGTGCTCGATGTGGTCCCATGAGGATTGTGCTAGGGTTAAAAAGGAATGTATACATCTGCGACTTTTTCACAACGATTTAATTATATTATACATTTTCTGTAACTTTTTTGAATGCATTCTGTATTTTTTTTTTAAATAAACTAAAACCTGTAATTGTTATATATTATACTTATACCTTGAAACTAGATTGTTTTCTCTGATTTAATACCTTTTTCTAATTTTGTTTAGTGTTAGTTTGATTATTTTTACAGGGGGTCCAATTTTGGTAACTATTTTATTACATTTTCTGAAAGTAAAAGGTAAATGGTGCATTACATAATAAAGTAAATATTACATGCTTTGAAAACATGATTTTTTAGTTTTCTATTTTTCAAAATTCAAGAACAAAATGGGGGCCCGGTTTTGGGCACTTTCCTCTATATCAACACCAGGGATTAACATAGCTTCCCTTGATTGATGCAATGCCTTCCTTAGTATATTAGCGTCAAAACGTACAGGGACAGGAAATCTGGTAAAAATCACATGTAAGACTTTCGAACCCGTTTTTCTGAGAACTGTATTTTTTGAGTTAAGCCCTTCTTCCAGCCAATTCGTCAATTGTTTCACCGACTGCTCGGTCGATATCCTCAGTGACGTTATGAACTGCAACTGAATTTGTGTTTGCTGTTTTCCAAATCTGATTTAATTTGTAAACTGTCATCTTTGCAGAAGTTTTGTTTATGCACTGTTGTTATTTCAATCGATTCCTTTAGAATTCTCTCTGATACTCGAAGCATACATCCTATATTCTGGTTTCGAGCCAAATCTGGTTACAACTACCATTCCACCAACTAGGCACAGCATTGGCTTCGTATGCCGTGAGTTCGCACCCAGCGACCGTTCAACCTGACCGAACCGAACTATTCCTTTGACTCAAAAGGTAAATGCTTGGATGGTACTTTCAACTAGGCCAGGACCCATTCCTTTCTCAATCCTTCCCTCTGATGTTATTGTTGGTGTTAATAATAATATCCTTTTCCTTTGTAAAATAGTATCTAAAATTTCGTGGCTAATGAGGCCAGCTGAATTTTAGAATTTTAAAATTAAAATTAGCCCAAAACTATGATGAATTAGCAGTGAACGAGAGATTGAACGACGGAGGTGAACTACCAATTTTATTGCACACTCACAGGGCTGCAAAGGCGGCGTCTGAACAAGTTGCAATACGTACTACTATGTACTGAAAATGTGTAGAAAATAATGCACTCGCGGCACACCAACGGCAAAGAACTGTCTTGAATTGAAACCGGTAAAGTTAAGAATTTAGAGCAAAAGCTTGTGGCCAAATTTGGGCAACAGATGTGACTTCAGGTGGCCAAATCTAATGATTGGTGGAGCGCCAAATTTGCATACTACTTACACCCTGATCTGGACAGTATTAGGTGTTTCCTAAAAGGTGGTAAGTAAATAGGTACGAAGATAACAAGTTACTTAAGATGCAAATTTAAAATTGAGAACAAGGGAGCTGCTTCACATATTCATATACATTCTTGGGTTCTTCAACTTCGTTTACGAAGGTCCGCGATCATCTCTATTTCTTTTTACGAATAACCGTGTTATCAATCACGAGAAATCGATTGGCAACGATCTGATTCCCCGGAAGTGGGACGTTTCCTAGATATGGCAAATGACGCTGTCGCAAATTCATTTAATTTAACCGGGGCCGCAAAGTTTTCATTCGATTTAACTAGAAGAGGTGTGTTCGAAAATTATATGTTAATTCAGAAATTTTGAATTTCTCGGATTCTGGAATTCGAACTTATCATAATTTCGACATACCGGAATTCCGACTTTTCTAAATTCTAACAGTTCAGATTAGCATTCCGATTCCGAAATACCGAACACCCTTAGACCTGAGTCGATTACTTGTAGTTTAATCCACAGGAAATATTTTTACGGGCTAAAGATTTTATTTTAGATTTCAAAAAGTTATCTATCCTACATAAAAAGACTTAAACGGTCAGTTCTAGAATCGACCGCTAAACTTCTAATCAGTGCTAAGTTGAGGCCAACTCTGATTTTGCGTACTCTCATTGGCCAAAATCAGACTTGATCTGAACTTATAAGAGCTGACTAGAAGTTTAGCGATCTATTGTAGAACTGACCCTAAGGCAATTTTTTAAAAAAAACGAACACATAAAAAAACTCATTTTTAAAAGAAACAAAACACATCTAAAAAGTACCAAAAAAATTGTTACTGAAATCACAAAACGAATATTACAATAACTAGCAACTGTTATTCCGAGTTTCAAACCTTAAAATAAAAACTTTTGTCCCTAAAAATGTTTATTGGATTAAAGCATAACTAATCGTTTCATGTCTACAATTGTTCGGAATGGAAATCAATATTCTGAAATCGGAATGCAAAGTTTTAGTGATAACGTTCGAATTCCGGGATGCTGAAATTTCGAAAAGTCCGAATTCCGGAATTAACTTCAGATTTCTAATTTGAAAACTTTGCAGCCCCGGTTAAATTGAACGAATTTTGCGACAGCGTCAGCTACATTACATAAATCCGAAGGGACAATATCTCCGAAACGGTTCACTTCCAGTGAAACGGGATCAGTGCTAATCAATTTGTAAAAGGTAACATTTATTCGTTAAAAAAAAAAAAAAAAATGAACTATCGCTGACCCGGTAAACGATTTCAACCCATTCTTTTGTTCGACTTCCAACGACCATAATGTCGCACGTTTACAAGGAAAGTATCACAAATCAAAATTTAAAAATGTTCGTAGTGTTGAGTAAAAAGCTTTAGAGAACCACTCTATGACAAAAATGTCTTAAGTCTATCTACATGGAAGGCCGGTAGATTGCAGAAGTGTCACTTTTCCGTTTGGCGGATTTTGTTTATATCTTCTCAAGGAGAACGTAACTTCTTTCCTCCTCCTGAAAAGTTTTACTATTTTGAGTTACGCCTATGACACTTTTACTGAAAACGTGCGATTTCATATTTAATCATCACTTCCGGTCCAAAAATTACGGTCAATAACTCGCTTGGTGACATCAATGTTCGTAACTTTGGATTGTGAATGTGTGATAACGCTTGTTATCAAGAGATCCCGGTTGGAACAAATGGTTCGGAGTCTACGTTTAACTATAGGTCGTTATCTTAAACCGAAGAAAGGCAACGACAAACTACCTTCGGTTCCCTAGTCCAGACCTACGGGTCAGGATCTGTCTTCGGCAGAACAGTCATCATCATATATCATATGGAAATTGATAAAATTTACCTTCGTTAACGCATTTCAAGTGTGTACCTTTTGTCCAGAAAATCATTATTGCTTGTAGTCATCAGTTACGACAAATTTTGCATAACTGGATTTTAACTTCGCAGCAAGAATAAGGTGATATACATACCTCCATTAAGCCTAATCATACACATGAAGGCAATTTTTGCATCTTATTCCTAACCCCCCACCCCCCTTGTTTTAGGATAGAAAAACTAGATGACACCATTTCTAAATGCTCCTCGTCCCATGGAAAAATTGTCTCGTTTTCCTCATGCCTGAAAAACTTTTCCGCCTCTAGTCACAATGACCATGTGCGCAGTTGTCACGCTTGAAACAAAAGCGTGTAAAACCAAATCTTCGACAATGAAGCACTGAAGTCACATGGTTTTCGCACGAAATCATTATTGTAGTTTTCTTGGCACAAATATTGACTGTCTCGAAAAACGGGATTTTATAATAACTACTTCAATGTTGAATTGATCGACTCTTTCTTCCAAATAGACATGAAACAAAGAACATGCAAGAACTAAATGCAAAGAACAAAGCTAGATGTTTCCGGGTGGCTGACAAAATATTCATAAAACTTACCTCTGGTAAAAATGTCACACATTTCTGACAGTTGTCGACAAAACTGCTTTTGCTATTTGTTAATATCTAATAATAATCTGAGTTCTGTCTTTCTTCCTTCGATGCGTTTTTTTGTCTCCTTCGGTCAGGCACACGAACGCAGTCATTGTCTATGTCTGCCGGCTACACGTACTGCTGCTCTGCACTTGCCTCTTCCTCCCGCTGCACACATGCACACACTGTTCGTCACATGGTGAAAAACTGAGGCAACTTCAACACGATGTATCGTTTAATCAGGGTTTCTTACTGCGCAAGCAAAAGAAACACTAAAAACTGTACTATTTTCGGTTCATGATTTAATTGTAATATATCGACTAATTTACTTTTATTAGAATTCTTTGTTATATTTTTGCCGAAATTAGATCTAATTTGCAACAAGAATATCTATTTTTTTTAAAGAAAATTAAAATTTGAAATCAATTTAACTTTTGTACATTACAAGTTTACATAACATTTTGACTCACAGAAGCCTCAGCTTCTGTGTGAGCCTTATTCTCGAATTATCATTGGTTTGTTGTTGTCTGTTATCCATAACAAATTATTTACACAATATTACTTTTACATCACTGTCATTTAGACTTTCTAACCAACTCAAAACAAGTTTTTTGAATCGGCTTGTTTGCTTTTATTTTCTAATGTAACATCATCATCATATTCAGCCGTTTTCTATCCACTGATGGATGACTCCCCCATTTCATTCCACATATCTTGGTCTGCTGCTATCCTCATCCATGTAGCTCCTGAAAAACGCTTGATTTCATCTACCCATCTTACATTTGGGCGTCGTCTCGGTCGTTTCTTTTCTCTAGGAATCCAATGTAGTACTTAGTCGTCCACCTTCCATCTGTTCGTCTAGCTATGTGACCGACCCATCTCCACTTCATCTTCTTCGCAGTCTTGATTACATCCTCTACCTTTGTTTGTACGCGAATCCATTCATTTGTCTTCCTGTCCCTCCTGGTTATTCCTAGCATGCATCTCTCCATTGCTCTTTGTGTGACTCTCAATCTTTGAGTCGTTTGCGCATTCAATGCCCAAGTTTCACAGCCGTACATCATCACAGGTAACATACATCGATTATAAACTTTACGCTTCAGACACATAGGTAGTTTTCTTTTGAAAATAAAGTGTAGTCTTCCAAAAGAACTCCACGCCATTTTACATCTTCTATTTATTTCATCAGTCAACTTGGCATTCGATATTTTGAGCTGACCTAGGTAAACATACTCATCAACTATGCCTATTGTCTCTCCGCTAATCTTTATTTCCCTTTTTGCAGCATGTTGATTGTATATGACTTTTGTTTTACTTAAATTCATTTTAAGGCCTATTTTCGAACTCTCGTTACTCAGTTCTTCCATTCTGGTTTGTAGTTCTTCTGCACTTGAAGCAAACAGGACTATATCATCAGCGAACCGTAGGTGATGAAGATATTCGCCATTAATTTTAATTCCAACTTCATCCCAGTTTAAATTTTGGAAAGCTCTCTCCAGGACCGCACAAAACAGTTTTGGAGAAATTGAATCTCCTTGCCTTACCCCTTTTCCAACTTAAATTTTTTTCACTTTCTTGATGTAGTCTAATGACAGATGTAGCAGTTGAAAAAATGTTTCTCAGTTGCTTGATGTATGCATTTTCGATGCCTTGATGTTCAAGTAATTTAAGTACTGTTGACAAGGAGACCGAATCGAAACCTTTTTCGAAATCTCCGAATCCCAAACAAAGTGGAATTTCATATTAATTAGTCCTTTCCATAACTGCATTCAATGTTTGTATGTGGTCCATTGTGCTAAATCCACGACGAAATCCGGCTTGTTCCCTCCCCTGGTTAAAATTCAAGTCCCGTTCAATTCGATTCAAAATAACTTTGGTGAACATTTTGTATAGAACTGACAGTAAACTAACTGGTCTGTAGTTTTCGACGCGTTCTTTGTCCCCTTTCTTGTACAACAAAATTATAACAGCATTATTACAACTTCTGGGTATTTCTCTCTTCCTTAGGCACATTGAGAATAATTTCGAAAGTTCCTCTTGCATGTTTTCACCTCCCCATTTAAACATCTCTGCTGTGAATCTATCTTCTCCTGGCGACTTTCCGTTCTTCATCCCTCCAATTACTTTATCCACTTTTTCTTTCATTACATCTGGGACATATACATCATTTTCTTCTGAGTCTTCATTTCCTAGCTCTTCTTCGGAGTAGTACAATTCTCTGTAGAAATTTTCAAATATTTTTATAATTTCTTCCTTCCTAATATATTCCTTACCACGGTCCCGTGTGGTCTCTTACCTGCAGTTATTTGTTTTTTTCCTATCATGAGCTGCTGTTTGGTTTTCTTCAGGCTCTTGTTTTCCTCGATTGTATTTCTAACAAGTTTCTTATATTATATTTATTTATTTAGAACACAACAGAAGAACCTAATTACAATGTTCCATATTTTAGATTATTGTCACCGCTAGGAGTACAATCAACATACAGTATTTTTTTACAATGTTATGAATTTGTTTAAGATTCATGTTATGAAAATCAATTTCCTCAACTCTTTAACTTATGTCATTATAGGTTGCGCTCATTCTCCAAGTTGGTGACTTTTGCATAATATTTGCTCGCGGTTTTTGATAATAAAAGAATCCTGAGTTTTTTGTTCTGGTTTTGGTTGATGGGACATGTATCTGAAAGTTTGAGAGTAGATTTATACAATCTATTCTATTTGTAAACACTTTGTATAGAAAAATCATTTCATGAAGAGTACGTCTGTTCCCAATGCTCATCATGTTAAAGTTTGTGTTTAATATTTTTTTTGCTATCAGTTCTCGGATAAACGCCTGTTTCTTTATATACCAGGAATCTTTGGAATTTTGCTTGGATTTTTTCGAGCTTGTCTGAGCTGGGTGCAGTACTTGGATTCCAGATAATGGTAGCGTATTCAATTTTTGATCTTACATATGTT
Organism: Lepisma saccharinum; assembly: GCA_022664845.1. NCBI lineage: Eukaryota > Metazoa > Arthropoda > Insecta > Zygentoma > Lepismatidae > Lepisma > Lepisma saccharinum. The sequence goes on from JAGDQP010002884.1 coordinate 93,972, forward strand.
TGAAATAGACGCATGAGAGTTTTAGTCTTCCTGAAATCCTTTCCCATTCTTATTATTAATCCCAGATTTCTATACGCTTCATTAACAACTTTGTCTACATGAACGTCGAAAAGCAATTTGGAATCAAATATTATACCCAGAACCTTTATTGTTTTGGGGTATGGTAGAGGCGTGTTATTAATTTTGTATTTGAAATGCACGGCTGTCTGACGTCTCGTAAATGACATTACATTACATTTGTTAACATTAATTTCAAGTGACTTATTGCTACACCATTTAACTATTTCGTTTATGCCAAGCTGTAGATTTTCACGATTGTTCATTGAATTGATAGTAGAGTAAATTTTTAAGTCGTCAGCAAATAAAAGTTTGTTAGGTGTTTTGATACATGCAGGGAGTTCATTAATGAATAATAAAAATAATAGTGGTCCTAGGTTCGACCCTTGAGGCACTCCAGAAGATACAGGATATTCTTTGGATATTCCACCTGTTATATCTTCGTACATCCTCTCTTATTTTCTTTCATACGGTTTTATTTAGTTCTATATATTCAATCCTCTTTATGTAATTTTCCTATTCTTTCATTTCCCTTCTTTTCTACATCAAGAGTTTAGTTTCTTCTGTGATTTTCCTCTCTTTTTTTCTTTTTGGTCCCTGCTATTTTCTTGGCTGTCTCTCTTATTATCTCGGTCAGTATTTTATTTCTGCTATTGATGTCTTCTTCATCCTCTAACTCTTCCAAGGCGTTAGATCTGTTGCTTAGTTCTATCTCGAATGTCATTCTGTTTTTCCCTATATTTTCCAGATCTAAAAGTGGCGGTTTTCTTCTGATCAACTTCTTTCCCTCAAGTCTAGTGTTTAGTTTCAGCTTACATCCCACCATCTCTCCAGACTTTGAAACTGTTCAGAACAGACATGTCTTGCAGAATATCCCTGTTATTCGATAGAACGTAGTCTATTTCGTTTTTGGTCCCATTTGGGCCTTTCAATATCCACTTCCTCTGGGGAGGTTTCTTGAAAAATGTATTGGATAAAAATTATAAAATGATATGGACAGTAACAGCACTAAAATGTATTGGAAATGAACAGCCTGTTGGCTTCTGAGAATTCCACTAACTTCTCTCCTCTCTTGTTTCTTTTGCCAAATCCAAAGTTTCCAACTTCCGTGTCACTGCTCTGCTTAGTTCCAACTTTCGCATTGAAGTCTCCCATTACCAGTGTTGGGTAGTACCTAGGTAGCAAACAAGTACCTAAAGCATGTATCTAGGTACATTTCAGTTGCAGTACCTAGTACCTGTAACTAGGTACTTTTTTTCCGTACCTAGTATCTTAATATTAGGTACTTTTCTTAGGTACTTCAGCTAATAAACGAACGAGACGTTTCTGAGTGATAGAGTTTTTATAAAAAGTTTCTTATGTTAAACTGATAACATTCATATTGAAGGAATCTTGGAACTATTTGCCTCTCTTAATCTCAAAATAAACAACTGATTCATGTCTAAAATATGCTTCATTTGTCACTATAAAACTTGGAAACTTTTTACTCCAACGCTGGCGATTTCTTTCAACTTATAAAGTAAAAGCTCTTCCAAAATTTCGGGAGTAAAAAAAAAATCTAGCAAAACCCTTTATCGGCAGGGAACATGGAATGAATGCAGAGTAGTATCAACGAACTAAAATATTCCACATTTGCATATTTTAATTATTAAACACTTGGTTATTGCATGAGACTCTGACTCTTACCAGACAAACGTACTCCGTGGATTGACAGCTCACTAATTAAAAACTAAAATTCAATTTAACCCTTGACCTTTGTTTCTTGCCCCTTTCCCTGGCTTGGAACAAAGAATCGTACTTCCCCTGAAGGCTTTTTGCCTTTGCTGTTGATGATGAAAACAAAAAAAAATTAGGAAGAATTTTTTTTAATTTGTAACCCGAACCACAAGAAGATATAATGAAGTCATCGCCTAGGGCTCAACGCCAATTTAGTTTAAGAAGAAGAAGAAGAAAAGGAAAGAGTTACCTTTTTTTTCATGATCCTTTCTGATCCAAACCACAAGTGGAGATAATGAAGTCATTGCCTAGAGGCCAACACCAATTTAGTTGAAGAGAAAAAAAGCAGAAAGGCTAGAGATTAATATTTTTTTGAAAACGAAATAAAAAACTGAAATTATTATTGTCGACAATGAGACATAAATGTAAGATACTTCAAGTACTTGTGAATATTAAGAAGATCTAGGAACATTGTATTGGCAGTAACATTGTTTGATATAATTTTAGTTAGGGTTGATGCTTGATTGAAAGAATTATAAACACAGATTTTGCGTATTAAAATGTAATTTGACTAAACTTGTGCTGAAAAGCTTCCAAAGGCCTTAGTAAATTACAGAAAGGTAACGAACACGAAAAGAATCATTGAATATAAGTTGGAATTGAGATATGCAGAAATATAAACACCGATTTTGCATAATAAAATGTAATTTGACTGTTTTGCTGACTTGTGTTGAAAGAAAAGAATGGCATTGCGGCAGATCCAATGGTTAAAGTTTAACGTGCGCCAAGTGTCAGATTTTGTTACCTTGTGGCAGATCCAATATTTAAAGTATAACGTGCGCCAAGTGTCAGATTTTGTTACCTTGCGGCAGATCCAATGTTTAAAGTTTAACTTGCTCCAAGTATTAGATTTTGTTACCTTGCGGCAGATCCAATGTTTAAAGTTTAACTTGCTCCAAGTGTCAGATTTTGTTACCTTGTGGTAGATCCATTGTTTAAAGTTTAAGTTGCTGCAACTGTTAGATTTTGTTGCCTTGTGGCAGATCCAATGGTTAAAGTTTAACATTAAGGTTGTTGTGGTATAGTGGTGATGGTTACTGAAGATAATACTTGGACGGGTATTGAAACATTTGACTAATGCTGACTGATAAATACATATGTGAAGACTTTAGTTGTTTGTTTTAGGAATAATGCTGATGGCAGAATGTCGCCTTATGACATAATTATATATTGAACTAACACACATTTGGACGTCTACTAGATCGTTTGTTGTATCTTATTGAAACTAATGTGAAATTTTTGAAGCTAGGAAACGTGCTTACTTTAGTTGGACCTTTGAATTGAAGAAAGGCTTTCATTGACTTACTGTTGATATACATTCGGACGTCTACTAGACCGTTTGTTGTATCTTATTGAAACAAATGTGTAATATACTGGTTTTTGAAGCTAGGAAAGCGCTGATAATTTGCACAAATGTTGAATATAACTTGGTGTTGACATATACAAGAACTGACATAGAAACAAGAACCTATTGTACTGAATAAAATGTAATTTGACTAAATTTGCATAGAAAAGCTCCCGAAAGCGCTGGTAAATTGTACAAATGTTGAGTATAATTTGGTATTGAGATATACAAGAACTAACACAGAAACAAGAAC
>JAGDQP010002885.1:0-64201 GCA_022664845.1 Lepisma saccharinum
TGTCACTGATGCTTTTCTTCCGCCCACTGTTCCGCTTCCCCGATGTGGTTTTCCCGTGTGTTGTGTAGGCCGTCATCACCTTCGACACTGTCCCTGGCGACACACCTAACACACTAGCCACTTCCGTCACACTCACTCCACATAACGGCGCACCAACAATTTGCCCTCTTTGAAACTCTGAGAGGTCTCCCATTTTACACTACCTCCGTCTGCTGCAGCCACTGCACACTCCTGTTCCACGACGCCTGACGTAGTATGGAGACCGACCTAACACGCCACCACCAGCAGTCCGGCGCTGCGGTCGCCACGACACCACTGCCAACCCATACATCTGACGTGTTGCCAACTACAGGTGTTTCCATTATTCTGATAAGCATCTGTATATATTTACACACAAACCCCCATACTGTGATGGAGCATGGTAAATCTAGATTTTTCAAGAGGCTTTGTTAATATATCAGCAATTTGTTTCTTAGATTCAACACAGAGCACTTGCAATTTCTTTTCTTCACAACACTGACGCACAAAACACTGCTTGATTTCAATATGTTTACTTTTCTTGTGAAACTCGGGATTTTTCGCGAGCTTAATAGCACTAATGTTATCTACCATAATCACAGGTATATCATCTTTTCTGATTGCACTTAATTCACTCAACAATCTTGACAGCCACAAAATTTCCTTTGCCGTTTCCGACGCTGATACAAATTCAGCTTCAGTTGTCGATAATGCCACAGTTGATTGAAGTTTGCTTTTCCATGAAATCGTTGCACCAGAAAACTTAATTAATACACCACTGGTAGATCTTCTGGTTTTCACATCACCAGTATAATCTGCGTCACCGTATCCACATAAAGTTGATTCTCCTTCCTTGCTTCTCTTATATAAGATACCATAGTTTCATGTTCCCTTTAAATATCTTAAAATCTTCTTTAATGCATTCCAGTCCGCTTCACTAGGTTGTTGCATCGCTCTAGCAGCTTTTGACACTGCAAAGGCTATATCAGGACGCGTGGTTACCATCACATACATTAGCGAACCTAAGACCTCTCTGTATTTAGTTGGGTTTTCCAAGACTTTACTATCACTAACTTGATTACGATCACAAGGTATACCAACGGAATTGGCTTCATCCATTTTGAACGTTTGAGAATTATCATTATGTATGTGGATTGGTGAATGAAAATTCCCTCATCTCTCCTTTCTATTTGTATTCCTAAATAAGAGTTGGGAATACCGGCTGTAATTTTAAAATTGTTTTGCAGTTCGTTTAAAAATGATTCGATTTCTTCCTTATCTGAGCCCACAATTAGTCCATCATCAACAAACAAAGTGACAAATAACTTTCGATTACTTGTATTTCGAATAAACAAACACGGGTCAGATGTGCTTACGGATAACCCTTGTTTCTTAAGAAATTCGGAAAATTTCTTATTTCAACATCTTGGAGCTTGTTTTAACCCATACAAACTACGATTTAGTTTGCACACTCTGTCGGTACCGTCTTCAAAGCCTTTTGGTTGAGACATGTACACTTCTTCTTCAATGTCACCATATAAGAACGTGGTCTTTACCTCAAAATTGTAAACATGTAAATTTTCTTTTGCTGCAACTGCAATGAGAGTTCTTATCGTTTCATAACGCACTACAGGACTAAAAGTTTCTTTGAAATCGATCCCCTTTTCTTGAACATGACCTCTTGCAACAAGTCTTGCACGAAAACGTTCTTTTGTTCCATCTTCGTTTAATTTTGTACGATAAACCCACCGATTGTCAATTAATTTCACATTGTTATGACATTCAACTAAATCTCACGTTTTATTTTCATTTAATGCTTCTATTTCTTCTTTCATAGCAGAAATCCATTGAGATTTATTTTCCGAATTAATTGCTTGCTCAAATGTAAGAGGATCATCGGTGCTAGTAAACGCGGAATAAGCAACACCAATAAGAAACTCACCACTTGTCATCCAGCTGAGCTGTTTATTTTCTCTTCGAGGTCGCTGGGATGAAATATTGTCTGTTGACGCATTTGCCTGACCTTCACAACTGCTTGTACGTCTAACTTCACGGTCAAGGTCACCTGCACTAAAGATTGGTTTCTCTTCCTCCTTCGGAAGCAGCATTTGTACGTGTGTTCGTGTGTTGGTTTTCTTTCTCTACGCTCTGGACATCACTCAATTGTTCTGCTTTAAACAACACGTCATAGGATTTTACCACTTTATGTAAAGAATGCACGTACACTTTATATCCATCGTACTGGTTTAAGTATCCAACAATATAACCAAAGACACTTTTATTGCCGAATTTCTTCCTAAATTGTTTAGGAATGTGTACAAAACATTTTGTTCCGAACACTTTTAGATCCTTAAGATTATGTAACTTGGTACTGTTTCATAATTCACTCGGTGATTTACCTGCAATAGGAGTCGATCCCGTGTAATTTAACAAATAAACAGTAGTATCACAGGCTAGCGGCCATAACCTTTTACTCAATCCGCTACACGATAACATTGATCTAGTAAGTTCAACAATAGTTCGATTTTCCCTTTTAGCACTCCCGTTTTGTTCTGGAGAATGTGGAGCAGATATAACCAGAGAAATGCCTTTCTCCTGAACCGTGTTTTTCACTTCACTGTTATTGAATTCTGTTCCACCGTCACAACGCAAGTATTTAATTTTATGACCAGCATTTTCTGCTTCATTGAGAAATATCTTTAGACATGCACTGACCTCACTTTTGTGTTCAATGTAGAAAATTCTTCTGAATTTACTAAAATCATCTTTAAAACACAAAAAATATCTTTCACCGTTGCACGAAGATTGAGTCATAGGTCCATTTACATCAACGTTTATTACTTCGCCGACAACGTTTTATCTGTCCATTCGCGGTTTATATGATTTTCTGTGCGATTTACCTAAAGCACAACCATCACAAATATCATCTTTCTCTGACGAGTTCACTGGTATATTCAAGCTTTGCACCACTTGCTTTACATGCCATTTATTTTGATGCCCCAGTCTCCCATGCCATAACTGCATGCTGCTTTCTGAAGTTGCTATATTTACAATAACTGGATTCAAAGGCTTCACGACAAGAAAGTTCATCACGTAAGCTTCAGATTTCTACTTCCCCGTTGCTACGATACGATTGTCTTTCCGAATCACGACACTATCACGTTTAATGCAGACTTCATTTTTCTGTTTTACTGCACTGTGCACTGAGAACAAGTTCCTTGCAAATGCCGCTACATACCATACATTATTCATATGTGCATCTGTCCATTTTCCATTCACATACGCTTTGAGGTTTACTCCACGGACCCCAACGCGGATATTTTCTTATTGTCAGCTATCGTAACTGCAATAAGCTTCTCAAAAGGTTCGTATGTGACAAAATAATGTTTATTTTTCATCATATTCCAACTAGCACCCGAATCACAAATACACTCATCTGTACTGTCACACTCATTTGAGACTGTGAATGCTGAACTTTTGTTTACAGTATCTGCCTGCATTGAATCAGTGGTCTTTGAATTACTTTTGAGTTTAACATTTTTCTTGCATAAACATTGAGACTTATAATGCCCATACATACCACACTTGTAACACTGTATGGAGTCCTTTTTTTGATTTAGTACGGTTTTCTTCTACCGAATTTGCATCCTATACCGGTTTCACTTTTCGCGCGTTTTTAGTCCCATTTTGAGTTCTGGCGGCAAAAGAATTTAAGTCCGAACTTGCATCATTACTTTGTAAGTGTTTCTCTATTGTGCAAAGTTTTTCAACTAAACACTGTGCGGTTCTTTTACTTTCGTCCATAGCCTCCCACACATTTATAAATTCTTGAAATTCGGAACCCACTGTAGATAACAGCTGTCCGTGTAACAACTCAACTGGAATGTCATGCGAACCACGCGCGCGTAATTTGGCGTTCATATTATCAAATAACTTTTCCACTTTTGCTGCATAGACGGCAGTTGAAACGTGCGGTTCCAGCCTTATGTTAAAGAATTCTGACATTAGAATTCTAACCTTTGAACACTTGATTGTTCGTAAACACTAACTAATTTGTCCCAGATGTCTTTTGCATTAGTGTATGTTAAAACATAATTCGCCACATGTGGCGTCAATGCACTCGCGATTAACGACGCAGCTTTAGCATTTTCCCGACACCAGTCTGCGTACCTTTGTTTTTCAATTTCACTACTGTCACTTTTCAATTCAGGACATGGACACGTACCGTCTATATATTTCGTTAAATTATATTGGGTAAACAACATTTTGAGTTCCCACTTCCACTTGTTCCATGTTTCGGGTCCACTGAGTTTATCAATTTTCACTTTGAGTTCGGCCATGTTGCTGTTTCTGCACACACGAGAGGAAAAATCCGGCACGGATTCACTAGAAGAATTCGAAGCTTCTCTTCAAACTGAATCTTCTTATCTGGTGCTCTGGAACCTGGGATAAATACTTCACCTTCCTCCTCTTCCCTTCTCTTCTGCTTCTTCTTCCAACCACCAATTTACGATTTCCTTTAAACTTAGACTGCTGCGATCTCGTACATGGACTGTCAGACTGGGCCCATAACCTGTTAATTTTTTTTAATTAGCAGAGATTCGATTGTCGCAGTGAAAGACACAAAAACATTGAGTCCCATATATTTATAATCATATGTGTGATAAGAAGAACGAAAACAAGAATACTTTTAGTACACAAAAGAAACATTAACTGCAACTTGAATTATGCTTCTGACTGATCTCAGCCATATTCTTCTTCGAACTAACTCCTAAACAAAAGACGATCATACTGCGGGACAAGACTATATCTCAGCAGTAATGCTGCCCTTCATATACTTCAAACATTTGACACTAGATGTCACCAACAACAAGATCAATTTATTCTTTTCGCCTCAACAAAGACGCTACTAGCTGATGAAGTTTCTCTGAAAAGTTAAAACTTACAGGCTTGCTAAGAAGGATATCGTGATTAATGACATCAAAGGCTTTCGAAAAGTCTGTAAATTACATCTACTTGACCTTTATTATCTTTCTGTGTAGCTAAGAAATGTATAAATTCAACAAGGTTAGTTGCAGTCGATTTCTTTGGCAAGAAGCCATGTTGGAAGGGAGAAATAATTGGACGAACGTGTGAATATATTTGTTCATGTATAATAATTTCGAATACTTTGGCTTGTGCAGATATTATGGCTATTGGGTGATAATTTTTAGGATCATTACTCGTGCAAGCACTTTTTTGTATGGGATAGATATTTGTAAGTTTCCATTTGGTAGGGAATTCACAGATAGCTATTGATTTGTTGAAAATTACTTGTAGCGGATATTTCAGTATTTCAATATAGCCTTTGATAAAATAGGGCGGTACTTTGTCAGTACCAAAAGATGACCGAGGTTTCAGTTTCTTTATAGCTATGATGGAGCAAGCAATATGCAAGGAGAACACACATGTTTACAAAGGAAAATAAGTGACAGGTGTGGTAAAGAGTTATCACTGTTCACTGTTATGACCACTGCTTAAATTAAGTACTCGTGGATAGCATGAAGACGGAGAGACAGGCATTCTCTGTCTTCGGGAGAATAGAAGCACTGTATGCGTACAAAGAAGGAAGTGCATTGCGCCATGTAATTTTTGAGCAGATTTCAAACACTGTTAATTCAAAAATACAGAAACTAAAGAAAATTTCAGAAATAAGATGGGCCTTCAGGGCCGAAGCTGTAAACGCAGTAGCAGACAATATCCGCGTTGTTATTGATTGCTTAGAGGAGCTGCAAAATTCGACGAAGGACTCGTTACGTTCGAGTCAAGTCAGGGATCTACTACAATCTGTGAAGTATTTTGACTTCATCCTATGGATAAGTTTACTAAGTCCTATTTTGAACTCCATCAATAGCGTCAGCAAACAACTTCAGCGAGCTGATGAAGATATTGACGTGGCTATGCGTGCTATTGAAACTCTTAAGACAACAATTATAGCCTTTAGATCAGACAGGAATTTCGACGCCAGGTATGAAGCTGCAAAAGTTCATTGTCAAGATCTTGGTATCCTGATTTTCCTAAGCAATGATAAGAGAATACGTCGTGTTAATGTTCGCATCGATGATCATCCCGAGACAGAATATGTGAACTCAGTGAAAGAGGAGAAACGTAGAGTGTTTTACGCGGTTCTCGACAAAGCTTTTGAGTGAACTCCGGAATAGATTTTCCCCAAAGGTTGTCAGTGTATTTCGAGCATTCCAAGAAGTATTGATACCATCCGACACCATCGGAAAAGGAAGTAGCATCTGTGTGGGGTATCGAAGCTGGTGACATCATTGGAGAACCTTGCCTAATAAGGAAAAATTCAATTTTCAAGGAGGTTCCGAATGTGCGTCAATTAGTGTAGTGCTTTAACGACGCTTCAACAGACACCCTCTCTCTACCCAACGTTAAAGGAAGTTCTGAAGGCTTTTCTGACTATTCGTGTGACAACTGCGAGTGCCGAGAGAACATTTTCCGAACTCTTGCTTGTTAAGACAAAGATTCGGAGCACGATATCACAGGATCGTTTGGAGGTCCTTCTGATGATTTGTAGAGAAAAGTCGATGCAAAAATGTACCAATAGGAGCTTGTAAGCTATGGACCTCAAAGACTAATACTTTAAACATTTAAAGAAAAATGTTCAATATTTCAGTCGTCCGTTTGCAAAACCAACTATCTACAGTTTCTATTATAGTTGATTTTGCAAACGTTCGACTCATTTATACATTGCAGAGTTAATGAAGTATGGTATGTTAGTTAAATTAATAGACTTAACCTTAGGTTTCATATTACTAGAAAATTGGTATTTCTCTTCCTACTTAGGGTTTTGATTATTTTTTAAAATTCTTAAATTACATTATTTTGAAGCCTATTAGCTAGTGATATTAAGCGCTATTAAAGCTTTCAAAATCGGATGAAGAGTAATTGAGTGAAGATACAAAAATTAATTGTGTGAATGGTAATGACCTAGGTGCAAGTAGAATTTGAATTTATAAGTTAACCCTGTACTGCAGTATACTATTGGTCTATGAAGAATACAAACAAGAACGTTGACTAGTTTAGTAGTTTTGTTTTTAGAAGGAGTGTTCTATCGCTTCAACTTTGCAAAATATATCAATTTTATGCACAGTTGTAGTGATTTGCACAAATACCAAATTGTAAAACACTGGCAAAGAAACCTAAGTAGAGATGGGGAAAAGGGGGCAAAACTGAAGGGCGCTACATGAAGAGTCCCCCCACTTGTTCGAAAATCCTGGAGCCGCCAGTGGTGAAGAGGAGCTACTACATGCATTTTGAGGAATGAGGCCTTGATATACAGAAAATATTTTACAAGTGTCATGAAATACGAGTTGCCGGCAGAGATTTTTACAACATTTTCTCGATACAAGTTATTACAAAGTTTAAGGGACATGTCAAGGAAATTAGCGAAGTATATTTAGCATATCTTAATCTACGGAATTATAACATTCAGAATATTCTACGTGAAGCTTTTAACCTACTGTGTTCTACGTTCATAATATACTGGGAACGCATGTCCAAAGATGGTACACATGAAAAACGTTGGCGTATTCTATTCCCTAAAACACACACACAAAAGTAGGCTTCAGTATTTTTTTTTACCCCCTACAGAAAGCTGAAATGACAGGCCTGAACATGGAGTGTGATTAACTACATAATTCTACAATGAACTTTCACTGCTTTGTTTATATACTTTGTAATATTTTATTTCTCGGTGTATTCTATATTTGTTATTGTATATATATATATTTTTATTTTTCTTGTTTTGGGGTTAAGTGGAATAGCAGCGTATGCTGAACTTCGCCCTACAGTAAAAGTTCATTCAACTCCACTCCGATAGAGGCCTCCAGTTCATTAGAACCGCCTTGTTACATTTTGTCAGATTCTTATCATGTAATTCCTTAAGAGAAAGTTCTGCTATTTTTCAATATGAAAGAATTCAAACAAATAACATATCGATACAATCAACAAATAGCTATTAAAGTTAAGATAATTTTGAATCAATAAGAACAGGTGCTTAAAATTCCTTACATTGATCAAATGCACTTCCAAGTATTTAAAAACAGGAAAGTACAATTTGTTCCTGATTACAACAGAGATAAAAAAAATACCTTTACTGGGAATTTCGAAAAACGTTAGCATTCGCGTCACCAATATGTGTTGTGTTAAAGGGAAGCAACTCACAAGAGAATGAGATTTCATAGGAGCAACACCGTCCTAACACAGCACCTATTACAACAGAAAGGAAAGGAGAAATAAATGGAAACGTTAGATAATAAATATAAATATCAATAGATCATACGATATTTTTAAAAATGGCCGCCTCAAAACTAATAAAACAAGATGCTTACGTCATGATTATATTAGGTCCAATTATCACTGAGATCTAAATAATGACGTCCGTTGACGAGTAAACCATTATAGAGATGCCAAGTTATATAAAGCGGTGGTTTTGCTTCTTAACACACGTAGAACAAGATGACGTCAAGTTATGTTTCCTCATACATATCTTTAAGGTCATTCACATGTCATAAATTAAATTATTTCTCGCTCTGTTGCCTAGTCACTTCAACAAAGATGACGGATACTCACTTCCCGTCATAATCACTGCCAGTGCTTACGTCACACAACATGTGGCCAATTTCGACCAATCGGCAACTGCGAACCAATCCGAACATATAGACTGCGAACCAATTACGTATAGATTACAGTAAATGTGCGAGAAGTTATGCATCTTGACCAGGAGGTATCCCACGGGACACCCAGTTTTCCGCTTCACTTGCACCGGGTACCAGCTGTCCATTACTACTTGAGTCTCCATTACCTTTAAACGTAACATGTATGACAGTAATGAAGAGAATAAGCTATATTTCTGAAAACAAGAATTAAATACCACACATTTTTTTAAAAAGTAATCTTTATTGGTAGAAGTTGAAGTACAATATCAAATATTTGGATATTTACATTTTATAATTCCTGTCAGTGTTCAGCAGCGCAAGCTGTTCATATCAAGGCCCAACCTATTCACTTAATTATGACATTCATCTTATTTGGTGATAAATTGGAATATTTTTAAGTTGTGTTGAGCTAATTATATTACCCTATTCGTCTACCCAGATAGCACATTAAATTTGCGGCTAGTTTGCAGCAATGTTGGCATTACAAGTCTCCAAACTTGCAGCAAGTTTGGCATTGCAAGATTGCAACCTTTTACAATCTTGCAACAAACTTGCTCGTTGACAGATGCCAAACTTGCTACAAACTTGGAAAGGCAAACTAGCTACAAAATTGAAAAGACAAACTTACTACAAGCCTTGTTTTTAAAAACGTTGACAGACTAAGATCGAGCCTATAGTGAGAAAAGATTTCAGTCGGTAGTGCGATTTGAACTCACGACCTTGAAATTTGTTCGTTGTTCGTTGTCCGCCACTCTACTACTGCTCCATCGGTCCATCTGCTGAACGAAGTACAATTTACTAGTCCTTTTATGTTACGAAAACAGTTTCTGGAATAAAGGCATGATTTATGTAGACTTTAATTCGAAACTGGGAAAGCTTATCTTGTGTTAGAGTAGAGCTTTGAAGAAGGCTGGTTTGTGATTTTTCACAAACGACTTTCTTCAAGAGTAACATAATGATGTGTACTTTACTGTTCAGGTCGATGACATTCCTCAAAGAAACTGGCTGCCAATTTCACAACTAGTACTCTAGTTTAAACCAAGTTTCGACTAGCATTGAATTTTCCTTATAGTGATAAACTAACAGTAATGTTTCCTGTTGAATTACTGGAACGCCGGGTTTTTTAAAAAATACAACTTCCTTTTGTTCGTACTAATATAAATATTTCCTCCCCTTTCTCTCCTTTTGTATTTTTCAACATTTTACACAATTTTTAAAATTGTACGCATTTCCCGAAAATCAATTAAAGAATTCAGGTTATATAATTATTCTTTTGTTTCATTACAAAGGCCAAAAACGCAATATGGCATCGACCCGGGCAGTAAAGTATTAACATATTATTATGATTTTCCTGAAGAGGATCACTTGCGAAAAATCAACGAAGCAGGTTTCATATCTCTACAACAGGATCAATGAGCTTTCAGAGTTAAGAATTTCAGCATATATTTCAGTGCATTTACTTAGAAACTGCGTAACATAAAAGGGGTAGTAAACTTGAAGATAGTTCAGAGTGGCGCTATAGAGTAGTGGGTAGAGTGACAGACTCCCAGAAAAACTGAAGACTGGATCCCCAGTCCAGACATTATACATATTTTTCCTCCACAGACTTAATGTTTGAAAATACAAGTTTGTAGCAAGTTTGGCATGCAAAGTTTGGCATCTGTCAACTAGTAAGATTGTAGCAAGTTTGCAGCCTTCCAATGCCAACTTGGTGCAAACTTGCAATTCCAAACCTCGTACAATCTTACTACTAGTTTGGGTGCCATCTGCGTAGCACACAAGATAAATATACGTATGCATATCATAAGAAACATGTTTGAATGTATTGCATTAAAGTAATATTCTGATAGGTGAGCGAATTTTTAAGAGTTTAATAACCATGGCATAAAATCTTTATTCAGAATGTCAAATATATAGTTTTCTTTGTTTAAAAATATGTTACATATTATCGTCACAGTGAAAGATTTAAGTTCTGGAACATCAGCGAAATTGAACCTTTTCCTCCAAATAAACTAAAGATACTCTAGCAATTTACAAAGGATGAGCAATATGAATCTTAAGGATAATCTAAAGCAACGCTCTCCAACAAAAGATGGGCAGCATGTCTCTCTCCGTATATGTGTAATATATTCTTATCGTTGCACGAAATTTCATTGCTGCTCCTAGAAATTCAAGCCTAGAGAGTTCAAACTTTCAAGGCAGAAAGTTTATAACAAATTCAAGAGCATGATAGATGCCGATTTTTTTATTTTCGTTTTCCTTCATTGTTGAAATCGCTTTATTGTTGTTGTGAATATCGAAACCTATAATAATGAAGCTCTTTTAGCAATGAACAAAAAAGAAAATTAAAAATCGGCATCGATCATGCTCTTGAATTGGTTATGAACTTTCTTTCCTGAAAGTTTGTTCTCTAGGCTTGAATTTATAGGAGCAGCAATAAAATTTCGTGTAACAGTGAAAATACATTAGACATATACAGAGGTAGTGCTGCCATCTTTTGTTGGAGATAGTTGCTTTAGATTATCCTTAATGCCAAGACATCACAGACATTAAATCACCACTTCCTTGGATGAAAATATATTTACAATGTTAACTAAGAAAACATTTTTGACCTTATTGAACAATTTATTACTGAACCTTATAATTCGTGAACAATTCCTAAAGATAGTAAAATTTATTTGTTTTCTGTTCCACAACACTTAAGATACATATTGTCTATGTATTGTCGATATTAAAACTTGTATCGATAATGGTTTTACTGACTACAATTTTCCTTTATTAACATTTAACATCTCCATAAAATATATGTCTATGTATATATACATGTTAGTACATCTAATAAAGATGAAAGAAACACTAGCGTAACAGGCCTATAAGCCCTGAGCCTGCCCCAACGACATCTGTCCGTGATGGTGGAACATCTAATAAAGATGATTATACCTTATTTACAGCTCTAAACTCTACAATGAATATTGTGCATTTTTATCCCCTTGAAAGCAATATCAATGATATTATAACCATTGAACATGTTTCTCGTAAAGCACGAAAGAAAAATAGGGGAAAACATCTGAGTAAAAAATACTAAATTCTTAATGCTTTGTTTAATTTCTTGGACATAAATAAACAATTAAACACAAATTATACATTCACACGTTATGTTATAGAGTGTTAATAAAATGTATAATAGAAGAGAAGGGTCCACATATAAATTTGTTAATTGGTAGTGAAAGATAATTAAACTAAGTTTAGAAGTCACAATGGAAAAATCATTCATTACTTTTTCTTCCTTGATCTTTTATCGATCAGATTAACTTATTCTGTCTATTTGGCAACATCTTTAGTACTCATTTTTACTGTTAAAACAGTTTCTTAGTTAGTTTCAGCAACATGATATAGTTTGTACATGTTTTATATTTGTGTACACAACAACAGTAGAGTGGTTTTAATTACATGAGAGGTTTCCTTACCAGAGACCGAGGTGAAAATAGATTCCCAAGAAAATGTAAGATTATTTTTAATTTTGGAAGAAATTATGAACTAAGAA
This sequence comes from Lepisma saccharinum, assembly GCA_022664845.1. Classification (NCBI taxonomy): domain Eukaryota; kingdom Metazoa; phylum Arthropoda; class Insecta; order Zygentoma; family Lepismatidae; genus Lepisma; species Lepisma saccharinum. The sequence continues at coordinate 12,280 of JAGDQP010002885.1, forward strand.
ATTTAATCCCGTTTGAAGAAAGCTTACTAATACCGTTGTAACAAAGAATTAAAATATTAACAAATTAAGATAAAGAATTTTATGCATAGATAGTATGATAATGCACTAGGAATAGGAAAGAGCGAATTCGTATTTCATGAAGAGTTTACCTCTGTTTATTTCTAAGTAAATGAGATGGTAGTCTTTCTTTGACTTTCGGAGATATTTGAGAAAATGGTTACATCATCTTGATTAAATTAACTTTGCTCATTTGCAGTTCTTTTTGCTGATAAGGTGCTTGAATTTAGTACACAATTCTGCTGACAACTCTAACTTCTTTTGCTTAGCTTGGAAACCGTGTTCAAAATATTTACGTAGTGGTGCTTATTAGATGAGACGCTAAAACAATGTTAAGAAAATTTAAGTTTCAGCATACCGGTAGCTGAATCTCGATTTCGGTGCACACTGTCAAGAGTTCGATTCCATGTGGGAATATCTAATTCTGGTGTTGACGAGCATCATATGTCAATTGTAGAGCTACTCCAATTTAGAAGTAGCGAATTTCGTCTTGAAGCCAGATAATAGTGGTAATGAAAAAGGCGTTGTGTTTCTCAGCATCGTTTAGGATCTGCTCCACAAAACATTTTAATCTTGACTTCATCTACAAGTCATAGATAAAATAGTTATAGCGCATTACCATTTTCTCCATTCTTTCTATGCCACCTGGTGCCAGTCCAACCGAATGAGAGTTAAAGTAATATTAGTAAGTAATGCACAATATCTGTTTTTAATCTTTTGCAAATCCATAAAGTGAAGTATGAGATGCTCAATTTGCACTCTATGCTTTTCTTGGTTTATATATCGAAGGTAGGAACATTGCATACTAGCATTATTTCAATCTATAATTAATTTATCTATGTCTCGTAAATTAATTCGTGGATTAAGTAAACTCAGGTTAAAAATGTTTTGTGTATCTGGCCTTAGTGTTCAGTAACTTGGAAGTTAAAGAGGGATTTTGTTTTTACATAGAAGATTTGGAATTAGTCCAGGATATCTAGAGCAATTATACCCTCAACCTGGGCAAAATTGCAATAGAAGCTTTTTAAACTGTTTCTGTTTTAGAAATCATTACTGAATAACATATTCAAAGTCCGACAAAATCGGACCACGGGAACACCCCCAAAAACGGTTTTCAAAATGGCGGACCATGGTTCAACACGCTTTGGGTCTATTGCATTTTTTTTCTGTATCTCGTGTTCGTATCATCCGATTTTGATGGTTGTTTTTTTTTTAATAAAAGGTAATTTTACGAACTATACTTTTGTTTATGAGCATTGTTATCATATCTCGTACATTTTCTTATGAAAAACAAGGTTTAATTTCAAAAATCATAATATTTTGCATGTATACCTTAAATAATAGCCTGTATCTCGGTTCCCTGTAATCGGATTTACATGAAACTTCTTTTAAATAAAAGCCCCATATAAATGCTACATTTATTAATAAGAACACTTTACTTCTATCTTCCACCGTTTCTAAGACAAAAGCCATTAATTTACAATCAACGTATTCTTTCTCTTTAAAATGGTATTATCAATTGCTGTTTTTTTCTTGTTCAGATCTATTTTTTACATTTTATGTATTTATTAAATCATTTTATAAGTTCAATAATGATATTATACTGCACTGTGTTCTATATGTGTGAGAATATTTACAATATAATTCTTCATTACCCAAATTTAAAAAGAAACTTCGTATAACTTCTTCTTTGTGTGAAAAATGTAACATTTCTAAACTCATTTTTTGTTATACCCGATAATGTTTTTAATAAATCTATATGTATTAACACTACACTATAGCAAATATTCTTCACGTAATAATGAATAACAGCGTTCACCTGTCAAGTAAGTTAAAAGTTATTTCAAATTATGTATGTTTGCTTTAATAAATTGAAGTTTCAATAGGAACACTTTAATATGAATCGTTTTCATCACTGTCGTATTCATTATCAGCAGCAGTTTCATTGTTATCATATCCACTCACTTGGCAGTCTCCACAGGCAGCTGAACATGACAATCCATTACGCTTGCATCCACATCGAAAAGTAGCGCATTTACTCTTACAAGAACAGCGTATCATGTTAAGTAGATGCTCTGGAGCTGGTGGCATATTACAAAGTATGGGATAGTAGGAATTATTCTTTACATACCAACCCCACTCTTCAGCCTTCATTTCCTTGTCTGTAGACTTCCAGATTCTTATTTGAAAGTACGTACGAAAGCTGTGGTACTTTGTAGACGAATCAGTAGGTGGTAAACGTTCAGGTATGATGTAGCTGCAGCTACCTTCTCAAGTAACATTCGATGGCGTAGTACATTTGTGTATTCCAATGACCTGCAGTCATATAACAGAAGCATTACTTTTCTTCCAGCAGTCTCAATTTCAGACTGTTGACAAGAGTCAGAACAAAATACACTTGCAACTGAACGGAGTTCACTATTCTTCACCAGCTTGTTAAATGCTGAGGACTTTCCAATTGAAAAAAAATCGGGATGTTGTGTCACAGCCTGTGAAAGCATGCACAAATATAAGAAATTTGCAGGTATCATCATCACCCAGTAATGATTTAATGAGGAGAATATCATACACAGGATTGGGAGATTGTCCCCGTCTTACATCACTGCGATAGTGTAACTTAAAACCAGTATAATTTGCATGATACAGAAGCAGAATAAGCAAGTCAGTATCTTCCCCAATTACTGTTGCATTTCCTTTTTCAGATGATGAGAATGCAGCACTAACTATATCCACATTAGCATCTCCAATTGCATTGTGCACAGTGCATCCACGGTCCTTTAACATCTTAGTTATGAGAGAAATCATAGCTTGTTTGTTCTTTGCATTACTCAAGAATTGGTCTTTCTTGCCAACAAACTTCATGTGAGGATTGAAATTCATATCCCTACTGGTCTTGGTTCAGCGTCTTCTGTGAGCCATATCCTTGATTGTTGAAGAATCACTATAACTATCAAAAATGAGGATAGCTTTCCCATATGTTTTCAGGGTGAAATCTGCATAAGAAGTTGCAATGTTTTCATATATTTCATTGTTAGGCCATGAAAGGCGATGTAGGAGAGATCCACCATCCAATACATACTGTTCTGTAAACTGAATGTCTTCAGCTTCTTCCATGTGTACATTTTTTATGTATTTCAGTATTGCATGAACTAGCTGAGACTTGTCAGCTTTCCTTAATATACACCGAGATTCAAATAAGGCAGGAGGATAAGAACTAAGTTCACAACGCATAACATCTTCAAGATTCATGTCCCCACCAGTAGCAACAGTCATGATTCTCTGAAAGAGAAGTGCTGCATCTATTTGTATATCATTATTGACTCGACTCACAACAACAACATCAGATCCTAGAGTTTTCACTTTGTCGGATCTTTTCCCAGAATATTTGAGTACATCGTCTTTTGAACAATGTGTGTGCCGATGGAATGCAGTTCATCAACATTTACTCCAGGATCAGCTATTACATCTGTAACTATGTTGGAAAGATCTGGGCCAGAGTTGAATGGGGATATTGATTCTAGTTGTTCAACAACTTTCTTAATATCATTACTATCCCTCATTTGTTTGCTTTCCCTCATTTCTTTGTGTTGTTCACTGCTTTCCAACAAAATTTTATTAGTGTATTCCTGCATTGCTAAGTTATAAGTAGAACAAACAGGTATAGAAAATAGTCATGTTGCTCTCGGAATATCTATAAACCCACTTTCTCGTGTCAAGCCTCCTCTACTTTTCAGGGAACGCATTAATACCTGCTCTATCATCAGATCTGAACCTAGTCCAGCCCATACCCTATCATTTCTTCTTGTCACAAACTTGCTTTCTAGAAACATTTTGTGAACAACTGGATTTTCAGATGGAAAACTAAACATTTTCTGCAAGTATAGATATAATGATTTGAGGGGATTTAGGTGTCCAGCTGCTGCAACTGTTGGGAGAATCTTCATCATAGATTGTAAATCCCATAAGCCAGTCTTATCTGCAGTTATTAAGTTACGTGCAACATTGATCATTTGCTGATACTTTAGCCAAAGTTTACTTGTTCTTGAAGAAGTTTGAAGGTGAATTTTCTTCTACAAAGAAGTACTGATTTGAGATAATGCATGAGACAGCTCCACATCCTTTACATGTTGTGTACTGTTTATGACATTATCAAGTAAGTTACAAGCTTCCTTAACTAAATGATGAACATGTAGAGGGTGTGGAGCTGTCTCATGCATTATCTCAAATCAGTACTTCCATTTTCATTGCGAGGGAAAACGTCTGAAACCAATAAGGTACTAAGAGTTGCATCTACTATCATATGACCTCGTATCGCTCGAGAAACAGCTTTTCCAGACATCATATGTAACACAGCGTTTGGTCCGTAGATTTCTTGAAGTACTTCAGACAATCCTGAACCTTTCATCAGAGTGCCAATTGAACCCAAAAGATTGATCGGAGTATGAAATGTTCCCAGCATTAAAACAATATCTTGGAGGTCTCTTTGCTCATGGATGATTTGGGAAGCTTTCGAAAATAAAGGCTGATCAAAAGTAATGATACATGGGATGTTTTGGTCATGTGCTAACTTGTTCAGATACTGCAATGTTGAGAGCATGTCATGTCACTAGCTGCCATATCAATGATAGGAAGAAATGTGATTGATGCCACACCTGGATGTGGAGCATTTGCTCCACTATGAATTGCTTGCATAGCTCCTGACCAACTTGGACCTGATCTTTCTGCTGCACAGATCTGCCACAAGAGATTTAACCTACTTATAGAGGCAGTGAGCAGTACTGGAAGTTTGCTGAATGAAATCTCCTTGAGTATGCTTCTTGAAAGTCTGTATTCTACGATGTCAACTGCAGCAATATTCTTGATATCACTTTCAGCAACCTTACGGCGATGAATAATTGGATAGATCTTGTTCTTTGGGGTTGTAGCAGCAAACACACCCGTTCCATGAAAGGTGTTCCTCCCATCAGGGCCGCAATTAGGGGGGGGAGGCGGGGCACGTGCCCAGGGCGCGTGGTTGGAGGGGCGCCAAAATGGGTCAAAAATTCAAAGTCGACCATGAGGAAGCGAATAAAAACCGCAAGTCTCTAGCACTTCTAGAAGAAGGTTAGAAATTAGAATTTTCGTGGTCAGTCACTTTCTTACAGCTTTATAGTATAAAGCTGTAAGAAAGTGACTGACTGACTGACTGACATAAATATGAGAGAGAGAGAGTTATATACATTTCAACAATTTCAAGTGAATAATAAATTATGAATTTAATATAGAATCTAATGTGTCATACATTAAAAATATATTATCTTATTTCTTTGTCCGACCGCAGACATTATGCACTTGGTAGAAACATATTCTACAAAGAGAATCCCCTTTCCTGCCAAGCCTTTGTTCTGTACCGCAACCGAAAAGCTCCAACTTTGGCAAGTCCTTAAAAGGTTATGAAATAGATTAGAGTCAAGGATCTGTTTGTCTTTTTTTCTGTGTGTGTGTGTGTAATTTTATTCCGTTGGAAACCGTTCTGAAGTTTACGACACTGCTATCCATAGGGGGCGAAAAGGCTACCGGTATTGTTGCTTAGTGGCGACTGTTTTGCTCAGAAACGCCCTCACTCATGTTGCGCAATTACCATATTGTCTTTAGACAAGAGGGCAGCTTTGTGGCGACAACGATGAGTCACACGCTTCGGGGGACTGAATTGTTATTTGTAGCACTAAATAGGCACCAACTTTGCAAGTGAAGGCTGGATGCAGATGCAGTTTTGTCTTATCAGTCTTTTGCTTAAGGGCTTTAAGCTGCATTTTTTTAATTTTTACGCATCAATCAGTAATGTCGAAGAAACCATCTGGAACGGCATACAGGAAGAGAGCAAAGGAAAGAAGTGAAGCTGCGTATCGATCATCCTCTTTTCTGACATCTTGCTTAAGCGACAACACTAAAGGTATGTTGAAAACTTTGCTTTGACACTCCTTAGTAAAACTAACTGAGTAAACTGACTAATGAATTTCGAATAATTTATGCTGAATTAACTCAGATCCTAATAAGCAAATAGCTCCATTTCTCCAAATCTCTCAGTTGCAGGGCCGATGTGATAGGTGATCGTAAAGGAAGTCAACAACACACTGTCCAAATATCCAATTTACAATCCTTTGAAAGAAAGGCAAAGGAGATTCCCGGAAGAGCGCGTTTATATCTCGACAATTCTGTGCAGAAAATTTTATTCTGTTCGTATGGGGGTCGTGAAGGGAGACGAAAAGAAATAATTTTAGATAAATTTAAATATCTAGAAAGCTATCTACAAACCGTAAATTACTTATTCGGGGTTGGTGACAACTGACAAGAAGATGTGCTAAAGAGGGCTCGTAGTATGAAATAGATTGAGAACCATTCAATAAAGCATTATTTACTTTTCTCTTATGGCTTAAAATGATTATTTGATTTGATATAAAATGATTTGTTATGATTATTATGATTTTTTAAAAAAATGCGTGGTAGATATCAAACAACGACATTTTCGTGGTCAGCGTAGTCGATTTATGCAAAGAGCAGACAAAAATTCAAACCTTATGATATGTCTTATGTGAGTTGTCATTCACCAGTTCCTTGTTAATAATATTGATGTGTTTCCTTTCAGGTGAATCCCAAGATATCCCAAGACCATGCGATGGTCCCGAGGTATATGCACAAGAACAAGAAGGCCGAGACGAGTTGGTCGATTCTTCGAGCTTTGAAAGGAAGGGGAATGGTTCCAGTGCAAGAGAATCAGATCAGATCCTGGATGAAACTGTAATTGCAACAGATAATCAGGAGCTTCAGCACAGTGAGTATGATTCTTCAAAACCTTGAAAGTTGGCCAAGTAATATTTCTGACTCTCAGGTGTGGTCTCCTAACATACATTTGTAAAGGATGAGAAACAATAATTCCAGGAGTTTAGGGAGAAAAAGAAATCGAATTCATAGAGAAAGTATATTAGACCCAATATTAAAGTAGATGTGACATAGATGACGGTATTTTTAGGGGCGATTCTTAGAATTTATTATGAAACTTGAATAAATAGCCTAGTTATTTTTCTTACGGAAACCACTGGAATTATTAAATCACTCGTTTATTTATGTATTTATTTATTAGTTAACGGACTTCAGATAAGGCTCAAAGACAATTTTTTACTGGATATAACAACACTAATAACAACAAATATAAGAACTTTGGAAGGTTTCGGCCAGGCCTAATTGACAAGGTACCATCCAGTTATTCGCCTGGTAGGACTGAGAAACCATGGAAAAATTCGAGATGAGCTATTTTCCAAATTTCTTTGAACATTGTACCGGAGTCTGGGTCTGATATCATGCAAAAAATTACGAACATTTAAGTCTACGAAAATGAGGGAATCAAAGTAAACACATATCAGATCGCTGCATTTAAGTACTCTAACTCGCGGAGTACAGAGAAGCTTTTGATGGTTCACAAAACTATATTGAGTGATTTGGTAACACGTTAAAGGAAATTTTGTTAAAAGAATATAATACATTGAAGGAAATGTCTATAAGCACTTAAATTGTTTTATCTTTAAAAGGACGTTTTTCGAGTTATAGGTGTTTTTCGATTTTCCGTACTACACGTCACATTAATTAAGACGTATAATCTAGAGTTCAGGTATTTTTATGCAAATCCCAGACAGATATTCAAACTTTATGATGTGTCTTATGTGAGTTTTTATTCAATAGTTCCTTGCTAATAATATTGATATGTTTCCTTTCAGGTAAATCCCAAGACCATGTGATGCTTCCGAGGTATGCGCACAAGAAGAAGGCCGAGACGAGTTGGTCGATTCTTCGAGCTATGAAAAGATGGGAAATGAGGAGAAGGGGAATATACCTGAAAGGACTGCTGCACATTGTGGTTCCAGTGCAAGAGCACCAGATCAGATCCTGGATGAAACTGTAATTGCAACAGATAATCAGGAGCTTCAGCACAGTGAGTATGATTTTGAGTTAGATTTTCAAGACCCTGAAACATGGCCAAGTAATATTTTTGACTCTCAGAGATGTTATATTACAAAACTGAGAACAGAAATTAAAACTATTCCCGATTTAAGTGCAAGTGCAAGAGAAGGACGAAACCTCACGCAAGATTGGTTTTACAAAATTCTACCAAATGGACATCATATTATGAGGTCGTGGTTAGCTTACAGCCAGTTAAAAAATGCATTGTATTGTATCCCTTGTAGGTTATTTTCTCACCTTTCTAGAGAGTCTAAGTCGTCAACTTTGTCATCCTTGGCTAAAGAAAAGGGCTTTACGCAATGGAAAAAGCTCAGTGACAGGATTCCACTACACGAAAACTCACAAAACCACAAACTGTGTTTCTGCTCTTGGAAAGCTCTCGAATGTTCACTGAAAAAAGGAGGAATAGACAAGGACCTTCAAGACCAACTAGCAAAAGAGGAAAATCACTGGAAGGAAGTACTGCGTTGTGTTGTCGATGCTGTAATATTTCTGGCTAAACAAGGAAGTCCGTTCAGGGGATCACAAGAACAACTTGACTTTAGTGATCCCAGGAGCGGAAAATTTCTTAACACAATTGAACCAATTGCCCACTACAATGCTCATTTGCAAGAACATATTGAAAGGCATAAGAAAGGACAGTTGAGCTATTTCTCGTAGAAAATACAAAATGAGTTTCTGGACATTATAGCAGGGAGAATAAAAGAGGATATACTGAACGACGTGAAAGAAACGAAATATTTCTCATTAATTTTTGTTACAACCCCTGATATCAGCCATAACGATCAGATGACAGAAATAATTCGTTATGTGAAAATGAGAGAAAGCGGGCCAAAATTTTAGAAAGCCTTATCGACTTTCTTAGCGTTGGTGACAAAACAGGATTAGGCCTGACTACAGAGATTTTGGAAAAAATAGAAAAAGATGGCTTGGACATGAAGAATTGCAGAGGGCAATCGTACGATAATGGAGCCAATATGGCTGGTATCCATAAAGGGGTACAGTCGAGAATACTCCAAGAATACGAACTTGCATATTTTGTACCATGTGCAGCGCATTCTTTGAATTTATTTGGATCACATGCAGCCGAAGTATCACCTGAAGCTCAAATATTCTTTGGTATTCTAAATTCCCTGTATGCATTTTTCGCAGCCTCTACATCTAGATGGGAGATTTTGAAAAAACATGTACCGCTTTCCTTAAAATCTCAAAGTAACACCAGATGGTCATCGAAAGAGGAAGCTGTTGAAGTTTTATATCAACACTTTGACAAGATTTAAGAGGCCCTGGATGAACTGGCACTCAGCCGTCTCTCTACTTCAGAAACAAAGACCGAGGCTAAGAATTTACAAGGAAACATTAGTAAGTTTGAATTCGTTGTACTTACTTGCTTCTGGTAGCGAATTCTTAAACAAATCGATAGTGTAAATAAGTTTCTACAAAGAGCTGACATAACAGTAGACGAGTCACTCAAACATATTCATGGCCTTTTAAACTTCTTGGAAGAGACTAGGGATAGTGCTCCATCCAAAGCAACTGCAGAAGCTAAACTAATTGCTGAGAAGATTGGAATACCTGCTGATTTGGAAGAGAAAAGGAAAAGGAAAAAGGAAAAAGAAAAAAATGTTTGACGAGAGCTGCGATGATGAAAGTGTCGGCTTATCAGGGAAAGATGTGCTTAGAATTACTTTATTTGAGATCATTGACAACATATTGGGTGAATTTAAAACCCGGTTTCAACATGTGGAAGACATCAGTGAAAAATTTAGCTTTCTAAATGGCAGTAACATCCTCAAAATGAATCTCGACGACTTGCATACTGCAGCGAAAAAGTTAGCAGAAACTTACAAGGACGACATAAATGAAGACGAATTTCTTGGGAAAATTGAAAGTTTTAAGCACCACGCCTTAGTACTGGACATGAAAACTGCACCTCCAGCGAGACTCTTGAATCTCATCTACAAGCACAGACTGGAAGAAGGATATCCAAATATGACAACAGCCTTAAAGATATTTGTAACTCTCCCTGTAACAGTTGCTTCAGGCGAAAGAAGTTTTAGTAAGCTAAAACTTATTAAAAATTACTTAAGAAGCACCATGGCGCAAGAAAGACTTTCAAACTTGAGTATTATTGCTATTGAACATAAAAGAGTTTCAACTATTTCTTATGATAACATAATCAAAATTTTTGCGGTCAAAAATGCTTGCAGGCTAAAATCACTTTTAATAATGTAGTTCAAATTAATTCGTCTATAGATTTTTCGTTAAAGCGAAAAGAATGTCTGCAATGTCTTTGAAAAAAGTATATTTGGAACAGAATTAATATGATTATGAATGATATTAATATGTTGTTTTAGTATTTTAAAAAAACGCAAGTACTTAAATTTTAGGATTACTTTTTAGGTGTTCTTTTACACTCGCGTATATGTCTCTATATAGATAAATGTATACCTGCATGTATGAATGCAAATGTGACAGTATGCATAAATGAATGTATGTAAGGAAGTATGTATTTATCTTGTTTCATACCGGTATATTATGTTATTATAAATAATACAAAATTTTTGCGTATCTAATACTCAGTATTCGCCATACGTGTTGTCTTTATACTTATTGTATTTAATACTAGTTTTCCCAGTTTTTAAAAAATCTACACTAATATGTGATGTAATAAATGAGTTTGTATAAGTCTCTCGTATTTGGGGCCATATTATGCTCTCTTACGAACAAACAAACAAATTTGTTCATTTTCAAACCAAAGCTATATGAAAAATAAAAGCTGTACAAAGTTATTTTTAAAACTTGTAAGCACATAACGAATGTAATATATTCTTGTGGTTAAAATAATTTATATTACAATATTGAAAAATCGATATAACATTAGTTTTATTTTAAATATAATTTAAGAGTTTAATGTATAACTGAGTAACACTTTTCTAACCAAACCTCTGCGGGGGGGGGGGGGGGGGGGTGTGGGTTTTGCCGGGGGGACAAAAAACATAGTGGCGGGCCTGCCTCCCATCCAAAGTACAAACATTGTGGTCAACATTATCAGCTGCTAGAAGAACTTCAGTGTTCTTGGCAGTATACAAAGAGACATAGCTAGATACTGCAGCATTTCTTTCAAATCTAATTACTTCTGAATAGGATGAGCAATAACCAAGATTGTGAAGCAAATCAACAAGATACCTTGATCTAAAGTTGTGGTGCAGCTAGATAGCTAATCCAATCTGTAGTGGACGTAGTAATACTCTAGGACGGATGCCTTGCAAAATGCTTTGACCAATCGCGCCAATTTTTATAGATGGATCCATTCCCACAAATAATTTTGACAATAATAATTTCAAACTCTTAGGAATGTATTCCAAAGTACTTTCTTCAGTAAGGTCATCTGGAGATGGGTACACATTCACATTAGGAAAGTTTAGAGATTTGACCTAACTTCTGATAATTTTGGCTGCTGCTTCTATTAAGTAAATCTTTTGCAGTTCAACATCACATTCTTTTGACTTTTGGTGATAACTCTGAAGAATTTTATTGGCTGTATCAAGTAAAGTAACTACATCTGCCTTTCCACTTGCACCTGAAATAATTATCTCTCCATAATGCTCCAAAAGTTTCCTCTTCATATGTCTACGATCATAGGCACAGCTTTGGCTCCTTTCAAGATATTCTTCCATTTTTGAAATCAGGTCTCATTATTTCATCATTATTTTCCAAGTAAGAACAGATATGAAGGAACAAAGTACTGTTCTTCATTACTTGGTCGACCTTTCTTTAAGTACTTGTTGGAGGAAGAGTATTCATGAGGAATGTTCTTACCAGTTCGAAAATGGACGCTGCAAGAGTTATGGTAGACAGTCTGCTGCATGAAGGTCACCAAGATAATACTCTAATCCAAGATAATACTCTAAATGACCATTCATCACAACGATTTTCACAGCATTTTTTTATGCTTTCAACAAATTCTGAAGTTCGTACTTTCACATGCTCTGATTTAGGTTTATGTTTAGAAGAAAAGTCCACAAATGTATCACAAAACAAGCAGTGAGTGGCACTGAGAATTGGGTCTTCATTTAAACGTGCACTTTTTCTTGGTTTTGTTTCATCACTAGTCTGCCGTTTCTTCACATCAATGTCCTTTGTATCTGTAAATCGTTTGCGATATGAAACATGGACAGTAGTACCAGGAACTGCAACCACATCACTTCCACGCCTGTGGCTTGCTTCATTTATACCATCTGCTCCTTTCTGTTTAATTTTAACTACCTCTTGTCGACTGTCCAATTTTTCCTTACAAATCACACAATATTCAGACATCTCCATGTTTAAATGTGAAACTTAATCTGAAACAATAAGAATTAATGACGTAAACAATAATTCAAGAAAACATGCAACTAAAATAGACAAACATTATTCAGAAATATATTAGATTCCGAACAAATTTTCTGCTATTTTAAAATTATTTTTGCGAGGGTTGTTATGGTTGCTTTTTTTAAAAATTATTTTGAGTATGCTATTCAGTACAGATTTAAAAACCTTCTGTAGTTATATATTTTTAGTCAGGGTGGAAGGGGCATTTCTTCAAAATCGAAGAATTTTCTTCCCTTTCTATTTTTTGTTTTATTATAATCGGATTCAAGAAATAGGAAAAAATAAGTAAATTAAAAATATTCAATATATCCGTAGATGTAAAAGATGGTGAAAATGTCAAAATCTCGTTTTTCATAAGAAACTGTACGAGATAAACAATGTTCATAATAAAAAATGTAGTACGTGAAATGACCTTTAATATAAAAAAAATAATCATCAAAATCGAATGAGATGAGCGCGAGATACAGAAAAAATGCAAGATAGACACAAAGCTTTTTGAACCATGGTCCGCCATTATGAAAACCATTTTGGGAGATGTTCCCGTGGTTCGATTTTGTCGGATTTTGAATATGTTTTTCAGTAATGATATCTGAATCGACAACTGTATAAAAAGCTTCTATTGCAATCTTGCCTAGGTCCAACTGTAAATTGCCTGGACTAAATATTAAATATGAGAAGATAAATAAACAAATTCTTATGCATTTAAGCTAAAGGAAAAACTAAATATTGGCATCAGTTTCTTCCGATGTATTAGAAAAATGGACAGCAATAAAAAATGTTTGACTAGAGGATGCTGATGGTATGTAAGGTGTGACAAATAAACGTCTATTCATTGGAAAACTTCATAAGGAATATTGAGTTAAAAAAACAGTTAATAAGAAAAAGGAAGTGTTTTAAAGCCTGGAAGAAGTTAAAAGTAGATTCTGACATAGCAATATGCTTCTCATCTCGTCATAGAGAAGGAACGCATGGAAAATAGTTATTGAAGAGAAAGTTGTCAAAAGACTAAGACATACGACTGTTCAGACAACATACATGAAAGTTGTCAAAAGACTGATAACCTAGTTGTATGAAGTTCATTCTTTAAATGTGTTTTACTTGTTTGTTCCTTCCCATAAATCTTTTATTTTTAACTTTCATCAACATTCGCCCCTGTCCTGATATTTTATTTGCAGTTTGTATCCTCACGTTCTTGAAGAACACCGAGAACTAAATGTTCGAAAAGTAAAAGGAAAAACTTTCGATATAGCTCGTAAATCACAAAAATGTCTACAGTAACGTTTTATTGTAGTGAAAGTTTGAAGAACTTTGTTCTTCTTGGTTGCTAGTTCGCACGACTGCTAGTTTTAAATTGCGCTCTCCAGGGGAACGAAGGTTATATCTGTAGATACATTGACTCATAATTGTTCTTCTTTTAAAGTGCTAGACGTTTTACAATATATATAATGTTGGGTTGGTGCTAATGAAATGACCGTTTTGACGCAGGGTGAGAAACGCACCTCAGCAACACAACACGGGGATCGACTGAAGTCACACGCCTAACGTCATAAACTCTGTATACATCCAACAAACTGGCTGGGGTACCCAGATAATCAGGAGGCAGTGTATTATTGTACAGGGTCGTATGAAAATGCACCATAAAGAACACACAAGTGCGATTGATTTTTCTTTATGAATGCAAACTGGGTTATTCTGCGCAGCAAGCCGCAAAAAACATTAACAGTTCATTTGGGACAGCACTGACGAATGAGTTAGTTTGTCATTTTTCGTTTCGGCAATACATTGCAAAATGAGTTCCGTGGATACCGACCAACAGGAACACCGTGGAAGCGGACCCTTGGAAGTGTTCGTGTAAAATTGCAGCCGAGTTAGGCATACACCATACCACTGTCAGTCTGCGGTTCCGTGCGATTGGTAAGGCGAAAAACTTGGACTCATAGGTGCCACATGAGTTGACACCGACCAACAAGAATAGCCGTCTGGAGGTGTGCAATTCTCTGAGTGTAACGAATAAGATTGAAGGTTTTCTGCATCAGATTGTCAATTCAGATGAAAAAATGATCTGCTATGACAATCGTAAACTGTCAGAACAATGGTTGGATTGTGATCAACGTTCAGGACCGTATCCTAAACCACCTCTCTATTCATGGAAGGTGTTGTTGCTGGTACGGTGGGAGTGATCCAACATGTCTTCCTCAGGCGAGGTGAAACTATCAAATGCACCGTTAACGTTTTCATAAGTATCTAGGAATGATCAACAGACATTGTGTCCTCATGTTGCATGACAGTGCCCGCCTACACGTTGTGCAAATAATGATACAGGCTCTTTATGAGTTGATGTATGAACACCTCCACTGCAACTCATAAAGTATTCCCGCCCGCCGTATTCCCTCGATCTCTCTCCCACTGATTACCACCTCTTCCAGCATCTCGATCACTTCTTGGCAGGAAAGACCTTCCCTGATGATCGGGGGGTGCAACATGCAGTTGAGCTCTTCTTCGCATTGCAGACTCCAGACCTCTTTCGCCACGGAATCCAATCGTTGGCTGAGTGATAACAACAGTGTGTGGTTGCAGACAGTGACTGTTTTGATTAACCAGGTAGTGTAGTTTTCATTGCTTGGGGCTTTGGGTATGATCCACCTAGGACGGACATTTCATTCACCAACCCAATATAATACTGTGAAGTATTTAGCTTTTTCGGACTGCTGATTCAAATTGAAGTTGATGATACATTCTCATTTCTAAATTATGTTTATAATTACACTCAGTGTGTTTCTGGAATTTCATTTCTTTTTTTTTCTTTTTTATTTTTTTAGAATTGATTTCGTTGAATATTGAGAACTTCACACCTTTGCGCACGGTAGTGGTGGGAAAATAGTGGTTCTATCTAACCGCATTGAAAACGGGAGGATAGATCGAGGTCGCTGAACTAAAATTTAAAGTCAGTTTCTCTCCATCTGTCTTCATTAAGACGCTAGTGTGAATTTTTAAACTGGAAGAAGTTAATGAAAAGGACCTGTCAGCTGTAACGTTATCACATTTAAAATAGCGAATAAATAGAAATCTCTGAGCCCAAATCTGAAGTAAGTTTCTATCTACATACGTTTAGGCGCTAGCATGAGCTATGAACAAATGGACATAACGAACAGTATAAGAGTACCAAACATTTGGTGAGTCAGCTAAAAAGGATAAGAAAAAGGTTTAAAATAGATAATACACAATTTGGTGGGGGTATGACGTTAGAGGGAATAAATAATAAGCCCATGCTTATAGGTTAGTAAGGCCTTTGTATCGGTCAGAATTATGCTATATGGAATTAGACGGGTGGCACCAAGAAAATAATCAGACTGTCAGGTAAAATTTCATCGTAGGAGTAGCTAAAATAATGATTAGGAAGTATCTTTGCGAAAGAACAGTGGTCGGCTCCTTGATTTGCCAACTAATCTCAGAGAGAGAACTGAGAAAATACGCTAGCACATCTCTCTAGGGACCTTAAAGTTATCCTGAAAAAAAAAAGTGAATTAAATGTGTTTCTTACTTTTCCTGCAGATTAGGCTAGCTTAAAACACAACACCGGTGTTTCTGTGGCTACTACACTTATGATATTCCGTTTTCGAAATTTGTATATTTCTTTTGCGACGCTTCATTCAGTGATGCCAATTCAGTGATGCCGACCTCTTCAGCCAGTGCTTGTATCTTCGATTTGAGCCAACACCAGCTCATCACTATTTGAAAAGCTAACTTGTTTATTCTGTCGATAGCTTCTGCCGTTATGCTAGTTGTTAATTTGCATCCGATTAGTTGTTATTCATTTTATAATGTTATTTATCATACTCCCGTTCTTTCTTAAAGTTATCCAGAAAATATGTAGGTTCAATGTTTCTTACTTATCTTCTAGATTAGAGTGAAATCACAACACAAGTATTCTTGTGGCTACTATACCGGTTTTTTTTTTCGTTTCCCTCAGTCACACTTGGCAAATGCTGGAGTGGTACCTTTAACAAAGTTAACGTCAATTGTTTCCAAAATCCTTCTGCTTGTTGTGGTTGTTAATATATTCAGTGTGAAATTATCGAATTGGGCTGTATCTGGAGATTGTTAAATAAATAAATATAATATTTAAGGTAGCTTGCCATAGTAAAGTCATATTTTATCCAGAATTAGCGTTACAGCAAACAGGCAAACCTACAATACCAGAAATAAGGTGCAAGTTATACTCATCTGATACTTAAAGAAAAGTGCTTTTTCTAAATTTAAGAATAAGTGTTTTATAGTTTAATCTTGATTAAACGATCAACGTAATTTCTGCTTTCGTACATCCTAGTAGCATTAAGTCCTTCCATTTTTAAACATTGCACATTACAGCATATTTTTAAATAATAATTAAAACATTCATAAACTTTCAGTCGGTACTTATAAATTCGACCTTTTCTTAACCAGAATCAATAAACTCAGTTTCTAAGGTTTGACATTTATTTTGTCATTCTAGTATTCTAATGATTAATATACTAGTTGGAACATATCTCCCTTCAGTTCCTATCAACCGTAGCACGAGAAGTTAATCCATTGATATTAGATTAAATTAATACTTGTTATTATAACCTAAACAAGAAAGTTCCATAGCGCATAGAACTCCTTATTATAGATAAACTAAATATATAAGTAAGTATAAATTCGTTGCTATTGATGGCGGGCTCTCCCCTAGATCATTTGTATGTATGTTTCTCGCGCGAAAAGCTTATCACTCTACAGCCAGAGAAAGCAATATGCCTCCTAAAACACAAGAGAGGTGCACTGTTGTGATACATTACAAGAAAAATCCATACAGATGGATGCTTTTTTGTTCACTGCCATAAAGGTAGAAGAACTATGTACTAAAATAAATGAACATGTTCTCGAGCTAAAACACTTGAAGATCAAAAGAGAGAAGTTTACTGGGAATAAATATGAGCGCACAGAAGAATGTTGAAAACATCTTTCTAGAATGCACAAGAGAAGTTTGCAAAATTGTTATTCAATGTAATGGCAATGACTTTTTTATTACTAATTGAAAATGCAATGTCGTGAACAGAAAATTGAAAGCAAAATACTGTTGCAGTAAAATTTGGATAGACAAATAAAAAGTAATATGATCTAAATTTTGAATAGATTAAGTGTGGTCAGAACCACGCGCCTGGTAGCTGTAGGTAGTTGGAGTAAGTATAGGAAACACTTTTAAAAAATGGTTGGAAGTGAACGGGCGGGGGTGAAGAGGAAGTGTGGGTGTAGACGTGGAGAGAAGTAGAAAAAGTTACTGCAAGCTTAGACCAGGTTTCAGTTTTGCTTTCAAGCCCTGAATGAAAGCTCCTTCCCAGAGACGATGTGTGGTGGGAGATAGTGTATGGATTATAGCTATACGGAAACTGTCATCGAAGTCAGTGTTGTGCAATCGCGTGTGTGTAGACACTGGCGAATCGGATCTCTTGGTGACGGAAAAGTGGCGGTGACTATTGATAAGGAGATTCAAGGGACTGCCTGTTTTCTCCACATAGAATGCTGGACAGAGGTACAGGTTAGGATATGGTGTATATGACGTTTGAGGTTTGACAGGTTCCTTTGGAATGTAGAGTGAAGTCGCGATCGGCTGTGCTGAATGAGATAGTTAGAGACGTAATAAGGATGGAACAGGTTTTACATCTAGCGCTATTACATTTGTTGGCGGGAACTGAAGGCAAATGGGACGACGAAGGATTAGATTGGACCAAAATATTTCTAAGATTGGAAGGATGCTAAAAAACTAATCTCGGCTTGGTGGGAAAGACAGACTTGGTATCTGGGTCAGATTGGAGTATATGGAATTGGAACTGCAAAATTTGCTTGACCTTGGTAAGTTTTGGACGAAATTAAGTGATTTTGTTTGGTTACGAGGTTACGAAATTTCACCCTAAGTTACCAAGATCAAACAAATTCTGCACTTTCATTTCCATATACTCCATTCTGACCGACCCCGGCCTGGTCAAAAGTTTCCAGATGTCTGGCTGGACAAAAAACAAAAATTCATACTAAGAAAATTCCCAGGGAATGGCTTTTTGTGATCTCTGGCTTTTCCCTAAAGTCAAATCGACACTCAAAGGTACCCGCTTCGACATATGAGAAGACATTATGTAAAACGGGACGGCGGAGTTGACAGCAATTACAAATAGCCATCCCAAGCATATTTCCAACAATGGCAGGATCTTCGGGTTAAGTGTATGGAAGCTGAAGCACTCTATTTCAAATGTGAGTAGGAATTGAAACACATCAGGCATATACGGAAGAGTTTAAGCCATAAAATGATTGACTAGAGGATGCTGATGGTATGTAATATATGACAAATAAACGTCTATTCATTGGAAAACGTCATAAAGAATATTGAGTTAAAAATACAGTTAATAAGAAAAAGGAAGTGTTTTAAAGCCTGGAAGATGTTAAAAGTAGATTAACTCTTACCGCCCTTACCATCCATAAAATTCATTTCATCCATTTTACATCAGGCATCTAGTTTTATTTTCCTGGTCTATGGTCTTTTCAGACAGGCCTTGTACGTTAAGAGATTATGGGTGGTTTCTAAAAATGTATTTAATACAAGCAACGGAATTCGCGGGCATTTTTTCTTTGGGCTTCTGATTGAAATTCTATGATTTCCCCCAGAATTAAAGTGTGGTGTAGCAGCCATCTTGGAAAATGACGGCTAAAATTCGTTTGTATCTTCTTAATTTTTCGTAAACGGCAGAACATGCGTTAAAGCTGTATCTGACGAAAATTTTACAGAACAAAATTATCTACAAATATGTTTCTATTTTTTTTCCTAAGAGAGCACCCCCCTTCAAAGTGAAAAATGAAAAACTAAAATTTATCTTGGAAAATGGCGGGTAAAATTTAATTTTTACCTTCATTCAAATACCGATTATTATTAATAACTCGATTATTACCGATCATTATTAATAGTTTTGTTTACACTCTACTCTTTGCCTAAACTCCACTCTAAAATTCAAGCCGAATTTTAGCCGCTATTTTTCAAGATGGTGGCTAGAGCACAACTTTATTTTAGAGAAACTTCTAGAATTTGAATCAGAAGGCTAAAGAGAATATATCTGCGAATTCCCTTGCTTATAATTATGATATCTTCATACCACGTACCTCAAATTTTAAAAAATTATTCTTTAATGATGTTCCTTCATGTACGTATCACAAGAAACCTTACAATTTGCCGCCAAACTCATAGCTCTAAGTGTAATAGCTCTCAATATGTGATTGCTTGTATGCTAGAAATGACTTGTTTCGGCAGCCATATTGAATTCATACCCCCCTCATGACCCCAGCTATCACTACCCACCATCACTTGTTAAACATTTTGATAAAGAAATCCTACAATTTGACACAAAATTATAGCTCTAGGGGTAGTAGTTACGAAGATGTGGTTGCTTATATGCTAGAAATGGCTTATCTCGGCAGCCATATTGGACTCATAACCCCAGATATTTGTACTCAAGTGGCCACCATCATTTGCTAACATCTTGCTAATGAAACCCTACAATTTGACACCAAAACATAACTCGAGGTGCAATAGTTCTGAAGATGTGGTTGTTTGACTTGTCTCGGAAGCCATATTGGATTCATCCCTCCTCATGGCTCCGGATGACTACCCAAGCAACTACGATCATTTGATAGCTATTTTGTAACTAAACCCTACAATTTGACACTAAATTAAGGGCTTTATGTCCAATAGTTCCTAAAAATATGGTAATTCGCATGCTAAAGTGTTATGGAGGCCATATTTGATTCCCTTCCCTCTGACAACAGGCGAACTGCCCAAATGGCTACAATCACTTTTCCTCACACTTGTCCCGCAACCTACATAAGGAGACCATCTGCAATATTGCACAGCAAAATGTACACGGAGGTCTTATCTCTTACCATAAGCACACGGACTATATTAGAACTGACAGTTGTTGTTCATTTTGCCCACTTTCTGTATATTCAGAAATACTAAAAGATTTTAAAATGTATCAAAATTACCCCCATCGACCTTATTTATTTCCGAAAAGGTGACTTTGGAAAAACGTTAACAATAGATCTTAAAGTTTTTGAAAGAATTTATAGTGTACATTTCTATTGCTTTTTGTCCTAGCCCGTACATCTTACAAGTTGAAATTAAGGGCACAATCATACTTGAAAAGGCCTTTTCCAAGAAATTGATTTCAATAGAATTATTCTTTATTACTCTCTTTGTTTGGAAAATAAAAACTCATATTCCTATCCAGTGAGAAGGGCATGAAATATTTAAGACATATTCCCATACAAGTTAATTTTTTTCATCTTTCCTATAATGTTTCTTCAAAACTGAATATTTCGAATTTAATGACATATTAGCACAGCATTTTCATTTTTCCTGAAAAGATAAGTGTTTCTAAGTCTTTTACGCTAGATTACGACTGACCACCCCACCTCAGTTTGTGCCGTAGGTCAAGAATAAGTGAAGCGCTACCTTCATATCCCCATCTGCCGTTGAAGGCGCGTGTGTATCGCACAGGGAGAATTTATGACTAAAAATCTGTGAATTGAGTAAAATAATATTTGAATGATACAGACTTTTTGAACGAAATACAAAATAATGTGACGGGGCGAATACATTAGGTATCCCCCTTGAGACTGTGAATAAACATTTGCCGTAATCTATTATGAAAATCATACACTGTAACATCTATTGTCTCCAAATTTTGTTTTTCCCTGCTTTACTTTCGAAATTTAATTTAATCACAGCTGGTGGAACGAATTGAAAAAAGAATTTCCTATTCTTTACAGAGTAACGTAATTTGCTCATATATAAAACATATGTTGCTATATATATATAATATATTTTTCTCTCTCTATTTCTCGCACCTTGTAACAGAGTGCTTAGTTCTAAGGTATAATGGTGCCTGTAACAATAACTTCTTACACAGTAAGCAGCGTATTTTCTTCTGAATATTTTCTTCCTGATATCTTAACCACTTGGGTCTATCAATTTGGACTGCGGAATTATCGATTTCGAATTTCAAGTAGTGCACAGTTTTGTACCAATTAAAAAGTTTTATACACCCTGGTTACACGAAAATTCAATTTCAATTTCCGTACTCAAAATTCATGCTTGAGTGTGGAATCGTGGAATATGGATTTTAGGTAGTGCATAATTTTTCAAAAGTTAAGTAAGTTTTCTACATTTCCTAGAAACATTTAAATGCCCAGGCTTTAAAAAAAATCCAATTTCAAGTTCGGCACTCCAAGATATGATTGAGTGAAATTTTCAAATAGAGTTTTCTTCGAGACCCTTTTAAAAGATGCACAAATCTGTGCGAAACTTGTACAGAACTAAGTCGAAATTTTAAATCGAAGGTTTCGCACGTCAGCGTAAATTTGGAGAGCGGAATTTGAAATTTGATCTTGTTGGAAGCCATAGATGTGAAAGGAAATTCGTAAAGAGTGTACAAAACTATTCACTAGTTTAAATTCAAATCGACTACTCCACACTCCAAGTTGAAGGCTGAGTGAAAAGTTTAGATGAAATTTTCTTATAGAATTCAGGGTTTACTAAACATTATAAAGAGAGATACAAAGTAGTACAAGACATGTACTAAAGTATGCACTATTTGAAACCTAAATTCGATTATTCAGCACTCAAACATGAACCTGGGGTGAGGAATTCGAAGCGGGATTCTATTGCTAAGCTAGGGTGGGTACAAACCATTTTCTAGAGTATATAAACTACAAACCCTGCATGAAATTTCTACTACGTGAAATTCGAATTCAACTATTCCGCACGCCATGTTGACGGACAATATCCGCTTCCTACACATATTTCAGCTCGTATTCGTGAATTTGTTTCAGAGACTTGTCATTATCACAGCGGTTGAACTAAAATTTTGCGTGTTCAAGCCGTACATTTGGGAATGTAATTATATTACATTCTGAAAGATGTAATATAATTTTGAAAGATTTAATTTGAAAGTCCACAATGTTGAAAGATTTTCAAAGGATTTACTCTTGATAAAGCGTAAAAACAATTGATTAATTTTTCTACTTAATTAGTAGAAAGAATCAAATACAGTATTTGTTTGCAAATTAATCGAAATTAACCTCTCCAAAAGAAAGAAATAATTAGCTGTAGTATTAACATGCAATAAGTTTTTACCTAATGAAAGGAATGAAATATTTATTCTGTAATTCTTCTCTGCGCTTACTTCATTTCGTTTTACAAAGGTTGTATCCCACTTGCCTCTATCAATACTTGCAAAGGATTTTTTTATTTATTATTTTTTTTTTTTTAAACGAAGAAGACATTCACGTCAGACTTCGCACATATATTCAAACTATATTCAAACGTTTTCGTCTCGTTCGATGTTCCCAAGATAACATGGAATTTATGATATTGGAGATAGAATACGTGAAAACTTAATTGCTTAATTGTTTGTATTCAATTTCTCCACTCGCTTAATAGCAATACTACGCTTGAAGTACATTGGATTTATTTGTTCATTCATTCATCTATTTATTTACTTCAACTTTAACAGCGAGCCTAGTATCCAATTACAGAAGCATTAAAATAAAACAATTAAATAGGAAAAAAAATAAGATGAAATGCGGAAAACTTCAAGAAAACACAGCATATGTATGCAGGCAGGCGTACAAGTATAAATAAAAACTATAAAAGACTGTACACAAACCTGATAAGCATGTAAACGTAACTCTTTAAGTAACAATATATACTAACATAATGTTTAAGTAGCAATGATATTTCCAACAAAATATTTAAATTTTTACGGTTGCCTTCCATTTTCCTGCATCTTTCACAGCAGTTTAGATTTAACTTTGTCATGCGCCAGTTCCCAAAACAAAACAGAACGTTTTAAAATAGATGTGTCTTCATTTAGCCCTTCAGCGGAGCTGGAGACTACTACGATTGGTTGTGAAAGAAGACTCATATAGATGTTAAACTTGGACTATACCTTTCCAATTAATGTAAAATGTAGAGATCTAATCTCGGTAGATAATAGATGGCTATATATAAGAGACTTAAAAAGGTAGAAAAAAAGGATACTTATATTGGAGAATAATAAGACTGGTGTACAGGAACTTCACAAACCAATAGAAAAGCGGTAAAAGCGTTTCCACGTGGTAGGAGAGAAAATGGACAGAGTGGACTGGTACGGGACTTGTGCTTAGGAGACGAAATGTTACCAACTGATGTTGGGTAACAATGTGGCAAGGTTAAGGAGGCGCGAAAATGACTAGATTGGTCGGAGAAAACACCAAATGGAGAAGGAAGTGAGAAGGTTGCTGGGAGTTGGTAAGGGGCTTCCTGATGGAATAAGAGGTTAAGAATCAGAGGGGAGGGAAAAATAATAATAATAATATAGTTGAAGGGAAAGGAGAGAATAAAGAAATAATAGAGAAAAATAGAATAAACGTGCAACTAGAGACGGAACGGAGAAGAGAATGGGAGAAAAAGAAGAAACTGCGCGACAGGCAGTTACATGCAGTTGAGGCCGAGTTCATGGTTGGCGGAAAGGATAGAGATGTACTCTGCTTCCAACTCTTTCTAACTGTTGCAAATGAGTCAGGGTTCAGAAATTTCGGGATGCTGACTCGAAAGGTTTCGTCAAAGGAGTGATAAGGAGTGTGTTCAGGTATGGAGATGTGCTGAAGTTGTGATTTGGAGGAATAGCGATGGTTGTTGATGCAGATTGTTATAGGTGTTTGGGTTTCTCCAACGTAGAAGGCGGAACATAGGCTACATAATAGGAGATAAATGAGGTTGGAAGTTATGCAACTGCTGGGGTGTCGGAAAGAGTACGTTTTGTGAGTGACAGATTCATCAGACATGAATCACAAATAGGACAGGTTCTGCAGCGGGATGTATTGCACTTGCCAGGTTTTGGGTAAGGAGGTCGAGATTAGTCCAGTTCTGGTGAGAATCGTGTTGAGATTCGGAGGTTTGCGGTAGAATATTTTGGAGTACGACGGGAAAATTCTTTCAGTTTCAGGTGACGCAGTGAGTATGGGGGTGCGCCAGTTTGAGGAGCTTTTGGAGGGCCTCAAGGTTGGGGTGGTACTGGGTGAGAAGATTGGGAACGAAAAGAGCTTCGCGGGGAGCCTGGTTGTAGTTAGGATGATTTCTAGCACGGTCCAGTTGTTTGCGGATGAGGTGATCGGGATAGCCACGGTCAGTGTGAGCTGAGGAGAGGGTACTGAAATAATTTTGAAGTTGGTCTTCAAAGGAGCAGAACCCCGGACAGCAAGAGCGTATGGGAGGAAGCGTTTAGTATAGTATGGATGAGAGCTGTTGAAATGAAGATATTGCATACTGTTGGTAGGTTTGATGTGAACGCGTGCCTCAAGTCGATTGTTCTTGAGTCAGACATCCACATCAAGGAAAGTTCCCTTGAGAAGAACCAAGTGAATTTGACGGGAAAGGTGCAGCTGATGTTTTGCAGAAATATTTACAATGACTCTTGTCCGGGTCAGGCTCAGTGGTGAAGAGTATTGTTAACATGAACTGTTCCTGGAGAAACACTTGTGGTCTCTGATTTCAAATATAAAAGAAAACTATATCTTAAGGAATGGATGTCTGTCCTAGGTAGCTTGGCAATTGAAGTAAGGATTTATAAGTGTAATCATTGTATAAGTGTGATAATTAAATCATTGCGTGTAAATTGTAATCATTGCAATTTCCTTTTGACCTTGCACGATTAATAAATTGATGGTGAATAATTTTAATATGTATGAGCAAGAAATATATACTGATTGAACTTCAAATTATATAACTTTGAGATTTACTCAAATCTGTGATAACCTCTGATATTTAGGAAGAAGTCATGGTGTTATAGAAGTCATACGTGATTACGTAGCGGATGTAATTACCACAATCACTTTGTGTTTTATTTCTTTTTATCTAAACATTCTGTAAGGCGTTTGGTTTTTATACATAAATCATAAATATGACAAGATATAAAAGAACCCGGAAAAATCAGAAACTAAGCTTGACAGTTTATTGTGCAATGTTACACATACAAAGACAGTAATATGCTAAACAACATAGTGAAGAAAATAAATATCAGTGGCATTAATTTCATATTGTACAGCCTTGAAAGTTACATAACATAAGTGACACTTTCATTTGTAATGCATTACTATCTAATAAATTTTGTTAATAATATGTTGCTAAAATTTCTGAGTCTAACACGTAAAATGTTACTACGTTACAGAATTTATACATGTGCTATTAGCAACACAGAATAAAACTACCGTGGTTTTAAAAATTAAATTTGCTTCTATTACAAACATATTTGTGACAATTCTCTAAGGAACGTATAATCGAAGAATAAAAAGTTTATTCAAAGATATAGTCATATCTATTACGTGCATATCTCTTAAAGAGCTAAATGACATATTCGGTATCTGCAACTCATCATGATTGCCTGCTTTTACAAACGTAAAATATTCGAAAATATTAGACACAAAATAAGCAGCAAATATCTGTCAAAAACGAAAATTATGTGGATAAAAATTATATATATCTGCTATTAAATAAAATAATGTAATGTAGGGAATTGGCTGTTGTAACGATATTTTGAACCAGACCATATGAGACTTCAGACCGGATTTAATATGCATTCCAGACTCCCTATTTTCTCGTATGTGACATTGAATTTTCTTTTAAGACTAAAATACCTTCTAACATTATTAATGTTTATATAATGACAATACTTTGGCAGAGGTGATTTGCGCATATAGGAACTTAGGAGGTTCCTACAGTCAAACTAAGTACATTTAATAATTTACTTTGAAATTCTCATTAAGACAAGTTTGAAGAATCAAGAGAATTTAATTAAATAAATGTGCGAATGGCAACTGTGAAGCAAAGAAACTAAAATGTGTTACCATCTAGCGGTGGATTAAAACTACGAATCGCCTGTCTTCTGCAGTTAGCAAGAGTTCCTCTTTGTTTTCTCGAACGCCCATATAACTTGCAAGTTCACGAGTTGACTAATATATGCAGATAAAGACATATTTAAGCCATAATCAGAACTATTTGGTAGGTTAAGAGCAAACGACGGAGGATTACAATAACGTTCAAAAAGAAATCTTAATTGAAATTAATTTAAGAAATAAATCCACTAATAATCAAGCGAATAGGGAACACGTTTTCAATACTTATACATGCAACCATATGAGCTACTATAAACATCAATTTTTGCGATATTCATAGCTTCAGTAAGTAACGTAAGTACAAACACATAATTAACATCCTCGACATGGCTGAAGATGTGAAGGAAAGCGAAATATACATTTTAAGTTTGCCAGTTTTTTCAGATTCTGATTCAAATGATGCTAAAGAGGATTCAAATGACGCTAAATTCACTCCATGACGGGGTATATAAAGTATATTTTATAAAATTAATATATTTGCATACTTATTGCATATTCAACTTAATCAGTTTGGTGTCTATTTACGAACTTCTCCTCTTGCCTATGAGGTTTTCAACCCTTAGCAATGATGTCCTTGGTCAACACAGCTTTTGAGAAATGAATGAACAAGGGAGCGGTCATGGCCTCTATCTCGTATTTGCTTTAGTACAGTGTTTCCCAACCTTTTGCAGAATGCTGACCCCTTGATTTCTTACTAGTTCCTTTGCGGACCACTGTTCCAAAAACCAAGGAAACATTATACATACCGTATCAATAGATCTTTTTACATTATCTATAACTTAAAAACGACATACAATTTCAATACCTGAAAGTACAGTTTACTAACAATATTGAAAATTGCGAATTAATAGTAGTAACATTAAAATCTAATTACTGTGATTACTTACAGTATTTCAATGTGATGGCTGGTGTAGTTTTGTGACCGTCAGTTTTTTTACGTCTATCTCCAAAGAAGAGATTTTAAGGCGCAGATCTGATTATATTTCAAGTCTGTTTCTGTACTTATTTTTCACATAAACATATGCAAAAAATGTTGACTTGCACAAGTAAGTAGTCTATCTGATGTGAAATTGCCTTTCTGGAAACATCAGGATACAAAGACCGAGCATGTTACCAAGAGTCCAGCAAATGCAGATTAGGAAACATCATTTTCAAGGTGGAATCGCATGACAACTCAATAAGTTGCTCTTCTTAAATTGGTGACAGCTCATTTTCATTAACGAAAAAGTAAGCTCTCAACTGGGAATCCCAAAAAAGCAAATCCATCTTTATGCTCTCACAATCTTTATTTGGAAGTGATTTTTCACTTGTCGGCAGAAAGTCGTTCAGCGTGGAAAATAATCATATTCCTTACTGTCGATTCTTCAGCCAAAATTTTTATTTTTTAATTGTGGCCTCAATTTTGTCTTGCACTAAAAATACTGGAGCCTTGCAGACTTGTATTTAATGCGATCAGAAATGAGAAGATCTTTGACAAATTAGGAAACGTCGAAAGCCAAGAAAAGTCACTCAAGCAGTTCTTTAGTTTTGGTTCCAATTTCGAATCAATCAGAAAAAAATCACCTCAACTCGCCACTCGAACAATCGAGTCAGAACTTTTCCTTGACATGACCAGCGTACCTCAGAGTTTAAAGTAATTCATAATCACTTCCCATCTCGTTACACAATATGTCGCAAAAATTCTAGAGTTAAGAGGACGAGCCTTAATAAACTTTACAATTTTAACGGATTCATCCAAAACATCTTTCATCTTGAATGGTACTCCATGTACAGCTAATGTTTCACAATGGATGCTGCAGTGCGTCCAGTTGGCAGAGACCGCAACAGCCTGGACACGTGCAAAAAGTTCCTTTTCTGTTTATCTGCCGTTGCAGAGTACGAACTGTACTAATCCCAACACATTTAGCCTATTCTAGTTTATTTTCAAGGATGAAATAATTAAGAATGTTAAACAAGACCTCTGCAGTTGTATGTAACGGCAGTGTTTCACGAAACAAAATATCTTCATGAACCTTGTTGTTGTGTTCATATCGAGCAAAAGCTATCGATATCATTTCCGCATTTCCCGAAATATCAGTACTTTCATATAATGATACAACGGTAGTGAAAAATACTCACTAGAACTAAAACGTTGTGTCGATGTGTGCTTTACGTTTTTAGCTACTTCGTCGATTCTCGGCTTCACATTGTGGTTCGAGAGAGACACTAATGTAAGTTCTTTGGAATCATTTTGCCGTCAAGCAAATTGCGAATCATTGCTTTCCTTGCCGGAAAATTAAGTTTTTCGTATGAAGCTAAAAGGACCTTTTCATTATTTAAGCCTGACATAATGTCTTTTAACTACTTTCCTAGGTAAGTTCGGGTAGTTTATTTTTTTAGAAACATCAATAGGTTTGTTCACTAAACCACTGTGCTGTGTTTCAAGAAATCCTTGCAATTTTGAAGGTTTCATGACCTCATTCGACAACACCTCACTGCAAATAGCACACTGTGGTTTATTATCACTATCTCGTTCAATAACTGAAAATCTCAATTCTGAATATTTCGGGAAATATCTTTGCCTTTTCTTGGGCACTACATTATCATTTCTGCTACATAAACACATAGGCCTACTATGTTCTTTAGCTTCACTGTACGTTGGTAATGCATGTTTTACTAGGACCGATTTAAGTAAGCCACCGATCCATTTTTCGTACAGGCTGACATAGAAGTCTTAAGTTAACTGTTCCTTTTTTTTTAGTTCAAGCGTCTAGTGAAAATCCAACTTGAGGATAGATGTTCGTATCAGACTATTAAATGTTGTAGTTCGCTTCGTTTATTGCATTATTTTCGGTTTGTTGAGTTAGATTTTGACTTCCTTGGTAAACAATATCGTGATTTCAAATTATTTTATAAAATGAAATCTGTATAACATAATTTAAATATCGGGAAGTAAATTTTCGTTACGGGTTAAACTATTGAGTCCCCCCTTCCTCACACATACTTGTCGCGGACTCCAGGTTGGGAAACACTGCTTTAGTAGGACTGAAGGGAAAATTCAGGGCATACTTTTTTTTAATGTACTCTGAGCAAGATTTGAATCTACTTCTAATCCAACCCTCGTCTTGTTGCTGCAGACAAGGACTTCAGATTGTCATTAGAGGAGAGACGCAGGTTTGAGTTCTCTAGAACATCCTGACAGGTTTACCATGATTTTCTTCGGTTTCACCAGGTAAATTTTGGATTGTATCTAGATAAAGATTCAGCCCGCTACCTTCCTCTTCCTTATTCAACGGAGATTATGTAGTATTCATGAATTGCCTGATGTCTTAAGCTGCTACAAGGGTGTAAAATAAGTTTGTAGTTTAAATCAACTTCACTCACGGAACGGACATGTATGCTAATAAACTATTAGTGGAGCAAAGGCAATGGAGAACAAGCGCAGATAAGTCATAGTTTATTTCCAGGAGCTCGAAACTACGACTAGGTTTTATACTTTGTGTTTGACATAAAAGTGATTTTTTTTGTGTTCTGATAGATAAATCTTATATAATAAAAATGAATGTCACAATGTTTATCTCCTCATCACGCCAAAAACGGTTGACAGATTGCAATGATTTTCTCCATATGATTAGATAATGAGTTAGCTTGGCAAGTGATCATATTTTTATAAACCGGAAATGACTGTATCGCGAACTATTTAATAAAAAGAGTGATTTCATTGTTATAACAACGCAATAAATACTTTTTTCAATTTGTAATTTAACACAACAATTAGACATACATAAATTAGTCTAATTCTCCTCCTCTGGGTCTCCACTTATCCAATGAAAGATTTCGTATTGCTGTTGCTTTACGATTAGGAGCTGATGTATGTGTACCTTACAATTGTCCAGCTTGTGGGGCGTTCGTAGATCAACGAGGCCTTCACGGTCTCTCTTGTGTTAGTAGTGCTGGTAGACACATGCGTCATGCTAGTGTAAATGACATCATTCTTCGTGCGCTTATTTCAGCCGAAGTACCTTCAGTGCGTGAACCATCTGGATGTAGTCGTTTCGATGGTAAGAGACCTGACGGTATGACTCTAATGCCTTGGAAAAAAAGAAGATCTTTATTATGGGATTTCACTTGTGTTGATACGTTTGCCCTCTCGAATCTTCCTCATTCATCTTTGCGAGCTGGTGGTGCTGGTTCCCGTCGAGAGGTCGAAAAAAAAAAAACAGAAAATACAGTTCCCTGTTGGATAAATTAATCTTAATTGCCATTGCAATCGAGTCAAGCGCTACTTGGAGCATCGAGGGCTTCAAGGAAATTGGACGTCGCATTAGGCTTGTTTCCGGCAATGCTCGCGGCACTGCTTTCCTATTGCAGCGTATTAGTATTGCCGTTCAGCGTGGTAATGTTCCTTCGGTTCTTGGAACGCTGCCTCCGGGGAAGGAATTGGAGATTTTTCTTCTTTAATTGCTGTTTCCCTTATTGTTGTTTGTGTTTGTTATTTTTTAT
The DNA here is from genome assembly GCA_022664845.1 of Lepisma saccharinum. NCBI lineage: Eukaryota > Metazoa > Arthropoda > Insecta > Zygentoma > Lepismatidae > Lepisma > Lepisma saccharinum. Next base: position 43,177 of record JAGDQP010002885.1, read on the forward strand.
TATTTTTTATTGTTCTTTAAGGCTTTGTTGATTAGAAAAATAAAGATTTTTAAAAGCAAAAAAAAAAAAAAATAGTTTATAAATTTTGAAATTTTAATATGCATTGTTGTAAATAAAAATATGTAGATTTAATGTTTTGAAGCATTATGGTAGTATTCGGAAGTAGTACTAGTAGTAGTAGTGATGTTGGTGGTGGTAGTAATGAACACTACAGCATATCTGCACCAGGAGGGTGGAGCCCCCCCAAAACTTACTAAGTCAAAGACGCAGCCCGACACGTGAAAGCGATTATTGGTGAATGGTCTAATGACTATTGCCAAGATATTTTCTTCATCCCGCACCAACGGGCGGGCAAATCATCTAGTTTCACTATAAAATGTAAATAGCAATGAAGGTAAGTTTCACTTCGTTTTTATTTCATGATGCCCATATTATTAATTTAAGTGGTTTTCTCTATGGTAACTGGAAGATAATTTCAGTATTTTGGACACAGTAATACCAATTCTCTAGTATCGCAAAATAAATTGGTGGCAGAGAAAGAACTTTACTGAGCGCAATTTTCTCTTTGAACCGAACCTGCTACTAGAATACTTTAGTGACGTCGATAAAGGAGGATGGAGGCACAATTGTACATTTGTGAACCAGATCTTGCCTCAAATACAAACAAACTCAAAGGTGGTTTAACTACGTTAATAGTTTATCCACCTTCTAGAAACTATACCTCGATTACAACGAAAGTCACAATTGAACTCAGCTAAGGAAATAGAATCAGGATATAGTAGATTTGAAGAACTTACAGTTCTTACACTTTATGAAAACCGCGAATAGCTACTGGACTTCGACTTCGTGGCAGATATGGTATGGTATCAATATTCAGAAAATTAACAAATATACTATATACTCATTGTGATGATGTTTAAACTTGTCATAATATTCAACTGGCAGACAAATCTAACGGAGCACAAATTCTCGATCTTTCTTATGACGCTTAAATATAAACTCGAACTTGTAATTAGAACATCGTGCAGATTTCACTTACCTAGTTCCCGATTTTATTTCATGATTGACCTGATAACTTTACTGTTATTACAGAAATTAACAGTTAAACTATATTTACAATTGTTGTAGCTTATTTCTCTGAAGCTTTTTGTGCGTAAGTCATGCAGAAAACAATTATCTGTAGAAAGCTAAATGTTTTTTAGGATAGAAGAAACTCTTTCAATTATACTTTAGCTAAACCCCTGGAGCTCAGTGTTTGCAATCAATATCTGTAGATTAACAACACTGGCGAGGTGGTACGGATTTGAGTCCCGCTCACGATGAACATCCTAACTGATTTTTCAGAATTTTCCTCTAACCTCTCAGGTCAGAATAGTACCTAAACTAACTATCTGTACCATCCTTGCCCCGAAAATGTGATCCCCGAGGATTGTCATCCTTCCGATGTCTAACGGACTTAGATCGCAGCTGCCAGCTCAGCCCCTAGTAAACATAATTTTGTAACAGAAAAATAAAGCTGTTAATTCGTTATGCAAAGCAAATAAGCTAAAATTACTAGTAGTTTAATATTAATTCAATGTCTTCCTTTTCTCTTTGCAGGAAGGTATAAAATCGATCAAGAGATTCAGTTGACAAAATTTAATTGAATTTTATTTAAGATCTTTATTCAGTTGCCAAACGTTCTCGTTGAATTTTAAAGTATAAAGTCTGGTTCTCATATTTGAAGTTGCTACTAGCCGGCACTTCTTTACTGTAATTTATATATTTAATACAAACTTAATTTCTGTAGAAAGCATTTGCAAAACAGTCACACAAATTTACAATTGGTTAACCTGAAACCATGTTTCTTGCTTGCGTATTTGCGTGAACATGGTAAAAATAATGAATTTCTTTCGATATAACGTATTTGCATGTATGTTCTAAGTAATTGAACTAACTGCTAAAGCGTTACATTTCAAAAGTTAGAAATATTATTTTTAACGCATTACCTTCCTCAAATCAAATTTAACAAGACCAAGAATATTATACTGAAACGAAGATAGTACTATACATTTTTCATCGTAAAGAGTTCATTTTATAACACAAAGGAACAAGCGCAGCAAAGTCATTTTTGAACAATTTATTATGCCTTACAAAGATGTCAAAAAGACAAAATCATAATGGTTTAACTAACACTTACTATTTATTAAATTAAATCTAACCTTATTGGAAGTCTATGGAAACTACCAACTGTACTCATACTAAATAAATTTTTAAAACAAACTAAGATCATAAAGTTGTGTGATACACGAGCTCGTAACATTTATTCATTGCTTTTATAAGTTTTCATACCATTGGATATCTTAATTATGTAGGGTAATAATACTAGTAATAAACAAAATTTAATATCCTAGTAAAAATAAATGAATATATTTCACAGTAGCCAAATTAGACATGGCAGAAGGAAACTCAAAAATAAATTGTTATACTAATACATTTTTGAAATTTCAGTGAATAACCTAGGACACAAAAGTAGTTATCTTACAACAAGTCGCACTAAATGTATATTTACCTTTACCTTAAAGTTCTTCATTTGCTTTTGTTTCTGAAAACAAAACAACATAAGTAATATAAATTTTGTACGGACATATAATGTCAGCACAATGAGAAAATGAAAGAAATGTTTCATAAGGTAACAAGCTATTCCTAATATTGTTGGTGTTAGGACAGCATTTATGTGTAAATTGTTTATTCTTACAAAATAGAGTACTACGATTGTTTTATCTACCTCTAAATTCATAATTAAATACTGAAACTGATGAAAACAATAAGGAAAAAAACACTAGAAAATTTATTTTTGTACATTTGCTCCTTTCTTTCCTTTTATGTATATAAAAGACGGTTATTTCTAAGTTACTTCTATTGTTGGAAACATTAACAATTTCCTTTTCAAACGTATACATTTCTAACATTCTAACATTTAACAAAACACGAAAACATACATTTCAAAATTATTCTAAAATATACGTACTGCAAAAATAAGAAAAGCACTTCCCCAGCCACATATCTCGTTAATCGAAAAGTATCTCTATTTACCTATTATATTATCTAGTCACTTGTAACTATTAACAAGATCAGTTAATAATTTTATTAAGAAAATATCTTATGGTATCCAAAAATTGTTTATGCCATCAACCTAACAATTAATATATTTACATATTAGTTATTTTGTAATAAAGTAATGAAATAAACACATGTTTATTAACAACTAGCAATTATCACTAACTTTTTATAGCAAAAGATAAACATCAATAAATTTGTTGTGTCAATAAGATTTTGGCACCTTTTACACATTTAACAAATAATAATCTACGTATACTTCCATTTTAACTTTGGCAAACCAAGCGGCCAGTGGAAATAAGTGAGTTAATAGTTTTTATAAGAGCTTGCGAAAAATATATGCTCTATAACCATTGAATATGTTAATTGTTTCGCTGACTTTTTACCTTTTAATGTTAAACTAGTGTTATTAACTGCAAGGTATCTTAAAATTTAAGATGGGTAGGAGAAAATATTTAGGTTTTGTTATATTAGTTTGTTTCACAACCTTAGTATAACAGCATCGAAAGCTATATTTCATTATAATTATTCTAGCATGTTGTGTACAAGTTATACAAGTGTTAAATAACGTTCGCATTCTTTGTTAATGCTTATGTTTACTGGAGACACTAACATTAAATAAACTTGCTAATATTAACATTATAATTCTATTGTAAGCATTAAGAATACCTTTTCACTTACAAATGTAAGTAATACTATTATAACAAAAAACTGGTAAATTAAGTCAAAATATAATGCGACGACAGGAGATTTTACAGTTGAGCTAGTAGGAATAATTTTACATTATAGAATCCACTGCCGAGCAACTAATAATGATTGCAATATTTAAATTATAATCTTGTAAGTTCATTATTAGTTTATGTATTATGTTTATGTATTATTACTAACGTTTGAAATTTTTACTAGTTTATTTGACCTTAATGGCTGTTCAAACAAACGTGAAACGTAAGAGCTGGATTGTTCCTTAACACTGCATTCTATTGAAAAGGAAAGTGGGTAACCATGTGTTTATTATCAATTGATCAGCTATGATTTAAAGCAGTATAACTGTATCGTACCTCATTTCATCTTGACGGTAGAATATCAACATAATACTTGGTAATTTCGTAATTGCACGCATTATGACGTAAAAGTGTCTGTTTTTAAACTTTACTGAAAGAAAACTGAAGTTACTTTCCAATTAAGTTATTTGGAATTCATAGCATATTATTAACATAGAGCAAAGTTATCAACTGCAAGTGAAAACATTGTATTGTTAACATAAAGTAAGTGGTTTAGTATTTGCAAACAATAAGCACCTATAAATGTGTTAAAAACCTCTCTACTTTATATATCACATCCGAAATGTAATTTTTTCTTTGATTCCTATATAAGACTAAAATATTTTATCAACTGCTTTATTAAATGTTGGTGTCATTATCTAGAGAAGTTTGAGATTTGATTATAGAAGAAGTTTGAGATATATTACATCCTTCCGATATAGTTGCGACTGGTTTTTCACTTTCACTTGAAGAAGAATTGTGATTTCGCAATCCACTCCTAATTGAATGTGACAAGCTGCTAAAACCAGGAAGTAAAGTACGGGGTAGACTTCCTATGGAGGAACTCCTGCGTTTAACCACACGAGAAGAGCTACTAGCATTTGGTTCTTCTAAGGAACCGGCACTGAGAAACTCTTTCCCCGTTGCTTGTTTCCTTTGAAACCACGATAAAAAGGAAGAACTGCTAACATCTTTTATGATCGTTGAAGGTTTATCATCTAATTGAAACACTGATTTAACACTATCACTTCTTATTGGTCCAGCTCTTGTTAATTGCCTATTCCTGGCACAACGTTGTTGGTTTAAATCCAAGCTCTGGTCACACAAACTTTGCTGCTTTATTAGTTGTGACTTACTTTGCTTTTTACAAAGGTGCATTTTAGCCAACTTCAGTTCACTAGTCTGGATTCTCTTACCTAAATGATGAATTTTATTTCTCAAAATATTCTCTCTAAGCTCATGCTGTGACGAAAATCCGCTACGAAACCTTCTACCAATGCTGTCAAAGCTACTAAACGCACATACAGGTTTGGACCGTGTTTGTTGGAATTTTCGTCTCCTTTCTGTAGCCATATCAGGGTGCTGACCTTCATCTAGACTTAAAGTTTTCGCTACTGCACGCACCTTCTTTCCTTCCACTTGAAGAAGTTTTTCTAAAATATCTAATTCAGACTTCGATAAATTATCTAAATCAGTCTGTCGAACAACCTTTTTCAATTCTTGAATTTCGTTTTCAAGTAGTTGAATTTCCTGATTTTCTTTTTCTCTTTCAATTTTATCTAATTCTTCTGCCAACATCTGAACCTCCCAGTTGTCATTTTGTTCTATTACTTTTGCATTATCTGGCATCCTAGCACATGTTGTTGGCGGAACAATAGTGTTTGAGGACTCAGTTGATGATTCTCCGTCTGAGTGGCTAGAAGACGATGATGATGATCCTATATCTAACGCAACTTCTTCTTGCCAGTGAGAGTTGCGACTTGCTGTGGATGGAAATTCCATTTTCCATAGCTCATTTTCAGCAGTAGAATCAGTCAATGATAAAAGCTGTTGGGTGTCTTCTTCCTGTAAATGGCTTTTTATTATTTTATCGTTATCAGCACACTCACTATTACTTCTTACAATTTCTTTAATGGTGATTGTATGTTTTTTCCGTGGCGAAGACATTATCACAGTGTCCACAGAATCTCCCCTCTGAAATATAGCCAAAAGAAAAGAAAATATTAGAAACACAAAAGTCATGCTTTAAATAGTAGAAGCTTGAGTATGATATTGGTAGATTTAATTAATTTCTTTTGTTACCAGAATATATTCGCATCATCTACGGTGTAACTGCAAATAAACCTAATTTTCTTAAAATAGTACATTTAAATTTATAATTACAGTATTTAAACAATATGATAACATTTCATTGCCATATATAAATACCATGTTAAGTCGCTGATCATTAAGTAAAACGACTTTAATTGAGATTTTAAATGATCTGTACATCTTAATATCAGCGGTTATTGATTTTGGTAAGGAATTCCATGGTTTGATGATGTATATTTTTTTTCTCTGCCACCACGTTTAACATAATTATGAATATCTTATCCTTGTTAACTTACAAGTAGGTCGGTTATTTAAATCCTTCCATTTTATGAAACGTATAACAGCAGCATAAAATCGTCTTCATGAAATGGTTAAAATGCTATTTGTTTTAAGAATCGGCAGAGCATGTTGAACTTTGTTACATGAAATTAAATTCCAGTTATGTAATTTCTGCATGAATTTTGCGTCTTCACCGTCCTTATATACTTAACAATTTGATTGTGTACATCAGATTAAAAAAATATATCATGTTTTTGGAATTTCATTGCTACAGCTTCCAGTTATGTAGAAACGTAGCAAGAAATACTAAGAAATTCCATCTCTTACGTCGTTCAACTAAACTCACCTTCTAATTGGTTAGACGTAATCAATTTGTAGTAGTTCAATGAATATATATTTTTCACTGTATACTTTTATTTTGAAGACAAAAGAAACATGAAAAAGAAAGAATATTCACATCATCACTTCACGAAATCATCACATATTCAAGACCAAGACTAAGATCTAGGAATCGAGACAAGATTGAGATGAGAAAAAGACCGAGACTTGCTTCTCGAGACTCTCGTCTCAACTGAGACTAAAACTTTTATTTTCATGAATGTCGATCATAATTTTATGGTTTTGTTTATGAAGTTTTATACTAGAAGGAGTCTTGTGACAATTTTGTAGTTTCCTTCTGATAAATTTTATTTAACATGTTATATTGTAGTTTTAAAATATAACTATAAGTCATATAAGTAGTCAAGTTATATGACAATAACATACATATGTTGGAGATTGATTCGGGGACGGATAAATACAGAAATTTATTTTCTTCTGCAAATTTTCATCTTCATGCTTTCTCGCTGCTGATAGTCCTTTACTTCTGTTGAAACTCTCCCATTTATTAGTCTTACCTTTACTAGACTGATCCCGTAAAGGCTGTAAAGCATACGTCAATAAGGGAAACTGTCTAAATTCAAATATAGATCTTCCGTTACACCATTTACTTTCAAAAATTGGGGAAAGATTTTTGCAATACTAATCGTTACCTTAGAATGGAGACAATCTAATGTTCTTTTTTAAAAAAATATATACGTATAAGAACACAGTCGCGGGACTGTGCATGTGCTACCGCCAGGCTTCAGCAACGGGCGTCCTATTTGGATGACCTATGCAAGCTCGAACTTGTCTCAACGAAACCGTTGTAACGATAGCTCAACCTTAACAACCTTTGTAGCCCTAGTAACTCCTGAGTAAGAAGTTACTAGGAGAAAATGGATACTCCCATATCTCGAGACTCACTTATTCAATATAGATTATCTATACGGATTTGAACTTGTCTCGTATATACCTTACCAACGACAGCTCAAGCACCTTCATTGCCCTAGTAATTCCACAGTTGAAAATTACTAGGTGGAGGTGATATCCCCATCTTCGGACTCTGATCCAATCTGGATCAACGTCTCAACGATATTTTTCCAACGACACCTCAACTATCTTTGTAGCCTGGTAGTTCCTGATTTGAAAGTTGTCGATAAACAGATATAGCGATTGTATAAAGCTTCCCGGCACTTGTTACTGAAGCTTAAAAGTTGTATAGTTTCTCTGTAGGACATTCTTAGTCTATGCAGAGGGAATTCTGCACAAACTATCACGTAAATGTACTTGTACAATCGATAACAGTACTGCTTTTATAAAAATCAAGTGAGGTGGAGACCAGTCGGGACACTGTGCACGTGTGTCACCGCAAGACTACAGCAGTTTGGATTCTATATGTCATTGGTGAAATTTCACCGAGACCTATCGAACGACACCTCAACCACCTCCGTAGCTCTAATAGTTCCTGAGTCGAAAGTTGTCGACAGGAGGACATACAGGGGATATAAGAGTATACATAGTATGCCTTAGATACATTAATGTTAAATTTTTTACCTATTAAGTTATGCTTTACTTGGATTGTTGGAATCACATTTTAATCTGATAACACGGCATATCTGAAATACCAATGACCTTATTTCAGTTTATGATTCGCAATACGCTGTTATTTGAAAGTAGCGCCTACCGGGAACACACTTCATTCTTTTCGTTTTGCTTTCTCATATGGTGCAGCTGTAGTTCATACCTATAAACATGTGAAATGATTCTTTTAATCAGTCAAGAGCAGTATTGTTAACAAATTTATTCGTCTGGAGTTCGGTAAACGGTATTTACTTTCATTTTCTTTGTATTTGATTATTTCCTTGTACATAAGTAAACGTTTTGTCATATACTGTACGTACATTTATTTATATAAATCTAACTGGTGGAACTTCACCTAAACTTTTTTTGTTCTTTTTTATTTTCAACGTAACAGTCATTTAGTCAATGTAAATAGTCAATAATTTAGAAATAGCAAAACTTTAATGTTATGTATACCAATTTCGCGATTTGTGGTATAACAGAGATTCATTTTCATAATAGAAATATTTTCATCTATCTCATTTCTTGGTAATCTATAGTTGCTAACTAAAGCTTCTTTATTATTTTAAAATTGTAATGTTCTCTATTTCATAATATTTCTAATCTAAAAAAAACTATGTTAATGTTATACTAATATTCTTGTTTTTGTACTGGGATCAGGAAGGCTGCGCACCCATTAGAAATGAGTCAATGGAGAGCAACATTTTAAAGTCGAGAGCCTCTCGAGACTAGACCGAGACTAACGTGTCGAGACAGAGACTGAGACGAGACTGAGGTTTACAATCGAGACAAAGACCAAGACCGAAATTTTTAGGTCAAGACGAGACCAAGACCAAGACTATCATCAAAAATTTGAGACGAGAACGAGAGTGATGTCAGTCTCGTCTCGATACCATCCCTAATTGTGGCGTAAGTCGTTAACGCATAGATTTTTCAATCTTTTTTCTTTCACCGAAGAATGATCAAATTCCTATCGAGAAACATGCTTGTTTTTACTTCTACGATACGGAATAGTAACTTCAATTCAATAGTTTCAACTTACATTTTTGATTCTTACATGCTTTTTTTTTTTTTTTGTATGTAAAATCTATCGATACTCTTAGTGTTGAAAGATAGACGCCAGAACAAATATTTAAACGCGTTTGTCTACTTCCAGTCTAATCCAATGTGGACTAAATTTTCAGTTCTAACTCAGTTTTATACGCTTCTTATCTCTGTGTGGCCCATTTTTTTTTATTTCAATCCTAATTTCTGAGTCATGTTATAGTATATAGTACTCTGCGTGTAATAGAAAATACTGCAAATAATATTACGTTTTTTGTAAGAATTAAGACAGACATAAATTTGTCGCAAGTTGGGATAGTGGATATTTCTCTTGTTAGTCCTTTCTTTATTTGTAATTTGTCTTGTGTGTTCAAAATGCACTGAAACCACTTATACGTGTAAAGACTTGCTAAAGTGCCGAGTAAGATGCCTTGAATTCATCGCTAAATTTGATTCAAATATGAGCTCTGAAGCCAGATTTATTGCGTTGGTTAATACGATTCAAGGGTGATTCGAATTTAAACCTAGATTCAATAGATACTGAATATGGGCGACGGAAACTTATACAGCTCATGCTATTTATATCCCTTCACACTAAAAGCTCTTTATCGCTTTTCATTTCTCGGCAGGGTAACAAATATTTTGTTAGGAAAACTTATTGGCGTGTTAATGAAAAAAAGGAACTATGCACCATTTACACATGTTTTTTTCATCCTATTTAAGCTATCGGTTCTTAGCAATACAAACTAACCAACTTGTAAGAAGTCTTTAGTTCAATGACAAGCGATCTCCAGATTGCTTACGTCATAACATGTCGGCGGTCGATTTAGCGCACAAGTAGGACTGTTTGGAAACGAGGCTTGATATCTCTTGATAAATAGAACACAGAAAGGAAAGAAAGTATTTTCCAAAGTCTGTTTTAGCAGATTTTTTATTGCAATAAAAAGGTACTACTGGAAGTGTATATTGCTTCAACATCTTGAGTGAGAATGAACAATCACATATGGAGTCATAGTAATCAAACAGAAGCAACATTAAGGTATTAAGATACAATTATGTATTCCCTGACATGTTGTCTTTTAATTTATGAACTTACCCAAAATACATTTCACTTTTAAGCATTTGTCAGAGACATGTTTATTCATTTCAGCTCCTAGTCTATCACTAATACCAGATTCTTTAAAAAGGACGAAATTGAAATAGTGGAATTAATCACAGTTACTTTTATATCACTAAGCTGATTTTGGCTAACTGAAATAGAGTATCTAAAACAGTGAAAGCACATGCTGTGGGATTAATCAACAGGCCATTTTCAAGACATCGATTGGTTATAGCCAAAAGAGTCTCATAAAGTAGCTTCATTCTGGCCTTAGTGTTATTTAGAGCAGTACTGATAAACAGATGTTATCAGCATAGAAATGCACTGATCAGTTACTTTGTGGCTGCAGCAAGATCAACAACATAAAGTGAAAAATAATAGACCTATATTAAACCTTGGGGAACACAGGCGTTAATCAACGATGGAGCCGATACCTGTACCGTTACACAGTAAAGAGACAGTTTTACCTGCCTACAAGAAAGATAGGAGCAAAAGTAACTTATAAGAGGCTTCGAACTAGTGAATATTCCATTTTCCTCAACAGGACATCATGATACACTAAAGCAATTGCTCTCGTAAGATTTAATAAAACGAAAATTACTACCATTGAATTTTTATCCAAGTATTTATTTTATCTGGTGAACTTCGAAAATTGTTTCAACTGTAGTTTGGCTGCAATTTGATTGCAGGCAGTACCTCATTACTACCAACATAGCTATAAGTTGCTAAAATAACTGCTCTTTTTAACACTTTCACATAACTGGCATTAAGGCTATTCAGCGGTTGAACAATAGCCTTCTTTCTTAGCGGTACAATTTTTGTACCCTTCTGGGAAACTATTAAGTAATCAGAAGTGTATGGCATGAGGTTGTGGAGGAAAAGAGTTTGTTCAAATGGACCTCTTGTAACAGAATACACAAGCTAATATACTCTTCTGCTTTCAAATGATGAGTGCAGCTACTTCTGATGTTCGACCCAGGTTTTACCCATGGACTGTTCGTTTAGAGGGATATTAAAATTATCGGGGTAAGGAAACTCTATATTAAATTCTCTCTGTGTAGTTAGGAAGTTATATATTATGAAGTCCATTGCAAACTATTTCTGATAGGCAGGAACCCAACAATATTACACGCTTACCTTGAATAAAACAATCTTTAATTAATCATAATTCTACCTCGATGAAAAATATAATCAATTAACATTCATAACAATAATATGCATTTATGTGGATCACTAAAAGTTATGGACAATTGCGTACAGCAGACCTATTAACTAATGTTTAGAGGAAATTAGCAGTGAAACCTCTACACTAATTACTTACTTACTTGCTCTATGGCTTGCGAAACTCGCAAGCTCATCGCCGTAATAACAACTGTTCGCCATCGGATCTATCCTGGACAAGATCAAGACAGTTTTCATCACAAACACCTACTTCTCGAAGATCCCTTCTAATATTGTCCTCCCAATGGCCTCTTTCCCTACGGCTTTCCAACGAAGATGGAATATAATCTTCATTTTTCTCCCATCCGAGCTACATGGCCTGTCCATCTTAGTCGTCGTGATTTTATTATTCGGGTGAGTCATACAGTCTGTGAAGTTCTTTATTATGCAGTCTACTCCATTCTCCAATCGTCTCGTCCCGTTTCGGCCCGTAAATCTTTCTTTCTCAAAACCTAATTTTTAAACACTTGTAATTTATGTTCATCTGCTAGGGTCGTACTCCAACTTTCGCAGCCGTAAAGTATTACCGGCAGAATAACCATTCTGTATATATTCAATCTCAACTTCCTTGATATTAATCGCGAGGTTAGAAGTTTCTGGAATGAATGGAAACATGCGTTCCCGATACTAAACGATTTTTTATTTCTCCGTTACCACGTTTTTGTTTGGTACGTATGCTGCCAAATATTTAAATTTGTTTACTTTCTCTATGTTTTCATTCATAATTGTTAGTACCCATTTCCATTATTTCCTGTGTTTCGGCTTGTTATCATGTAGTTTGTTTTCTCTATGTTTACCTGTAGACCTATCTCATCGCACGCTTCTACTAAGACATCGGTGTTACTTTGTAGTACCTCTATATCTACCCCTATTAAATCTACATCATCCGCGTACACGAACAGTTGATTCAAGCCATTCAATGTTATTCCCTTTTTGTCCTCTTTTATTTTTTAAATCGCATATTCTAAAGCAAAATTAAACAGTGGTGGTGACAAGACATCGCCTTGTTTCAATCCGCTGCGAATCTTGAAACTATCTGACATATTATTACCTACCTGTACTCTGCTTATGGGGTCACTGAGACACATCCTCACAAGTTGAACAAGTTTCTTCGGAATTCCAAATTGTACTAGGATAGTGTATAGCTATTCCAATTTAATAGAATCATAAGCCTTCTTACTTTCTACACGAATAACTTTCTTGAAATATACGTGAACAAAACTAACATGTAAAAAACGTCTTCCTATTATATTTTACATAATATATAAATGACCAAGTTTTTTAAATATAGAATTACGACTTACCCCAACAAGCTAACTGTTACGGCCAACTTAAATTTAACTAATAACCGAGACTGCAAGTTACAATAATGCTAGAAATCCTGGTTGAAGAGAACATTTGTTCGAAAAATATGTTGCCGTACTATTCTGGGGCAGCTAGCTGAAGGTTACAGTTATCTTGGAAGAGTTATAGAAAAAGTGGAATTTTTCATCGTATGGGCATTATTGCAAACTGTGGTTTCATATAGGGTAGCCCAGGTCTATTTCGACCAGAGGGAGCCAAATTGATCAGAAGAAAAACAGGTTAATACTGTCATGAGTTGCAAGATTTTACCCCATTGGTAGTTCGGTCGATATAGTGAAGATGTAACACCTGGAGTGGTGGTAGCCTCAGTGATGCAGCGGGCAAGCTCGACACTAAGAAGCACGGCGAAGAACAGGAACTAAGGTAAAGAAACCACACTCCTTAGGTTCCGTTCCTGACGAGGAGAAACGGTCGCCCAAAGAAGCTATCCCTCAAGGTAGTGTGAGACAATCGACACGTAGTGAGTTCCGTTCCTAACGAGGTAATCCCACTGGTGTAAGAAAGGTATATGAGCTACTGGCTCTGGTCCTACAAAGAGGAACGGCCGCCCGCGGCCCACAGGTTGGAAAGGATGTAGAAATACTGCACTGTAAATTTCGAATCTCAGAGAGAGATGGTCGTTTACAGTGGGCTTCCACTAATTAGGGAAGATAGGATATCGGTATGCCTAATGGAGAAATATTTCACATTCCAAGGTCCACTCCTGACAAGAGAAGCAGTTTCTTGGGGAATCCCTCGATGCTGAAAGGAAAATATTTAGAAGCAAAAATCACGTGGTTAAAATTGTTTGCTTTATTCTCTGAAAAGCAATGCAACTACGGTTTGGATCGATTGGGTTTTCCTATATAATAGTTCGACAATAATTTGCCATTCTCTACAATGACATCAATATTGTATCCCTGGAGAGATCGTTCTGATAAGCTACAGTCGTGTCTTGATCTACAATGTTCTGAAATTCCATAGCATATTAATATAAACATCTAATCCTAAAAGCCAAATCTTTATTATGAATTAGAAATGGGCAGACTAGTTCGTTTACGAGAGTGATTCAGAGGGAACTAGTTAAGTTGAAAGAATCGTTCAGAAGTTGTTCTATAGTTCAGTAAAGATTTCGTTCAGAGGCCGTTCTGGCTGTTGGGGTTGCGAGTAGTTCACTCTAAGAAAAACTTAGGAACGAGGATGCAGAAGTATAAGAGGAAAGCACCAATCACAGCCATCGTTACTAGCGGGGCACCGGAAAAGCGTCCAAAGGAAAATCGTCCAAGGTTTTTGGGAAAATCAACCAAAGGAAAAATCATCCAAAAGGAAAATCATCCAAAGGAAAATCGTCCAAAAGGAAAACCGTCCAAAGGAAAAGCATCCAAAGGAAAAGCATCCAAAGGGAAAACCGTCCAAGGGAAAATCCTCCAAAGGAAAAATCATTCAAAGGGACAAGCATCCAAATAGAAAACCGTCCAAACTGATATTTTGGTTGAAATTTCCTAGAACGGGAAAATTGTCCAGTAAAAGTTGTATTACGTGTTAGTAATTTCATATTAAAACGAATCACGGGAATATCATCCAAAGGGAAAAGCATCAGAAGGAAAAATCGTCCAAAGGAAAAGCATCCAAAGGGAAAAGCTTCCAAAGGAAAAAACATCCAAAGTGAAAACTGTCCAAGGGAAAATCATCCAAAGAGAAAAGCGTCCAAAAGGTTTTGTTGACAGGAAAATCACCCAAAAGGGAAAAGCATCCAACAGGAATATCGTCCAAACGTGGCCTCTCATCAGCCGTGTGACCAGTGTGACAATATTTCTTGAGAATTTGAACTATTATTCTTTAGATAATGCTGTTTTGTTCTTATTGAGAACATTTAGGTAGAATGTCTTATTTCTTTGTTTTGTAATGTTTCTAGTTTAACGAATCTAACAAGCTGTATTTCTTTACTTGCAATATGTTTAACGTAAAGTTTTTTTTTTCTCGGATGTTGAAACTTTCGCAAAATTATAATTGAAGCCATGTTTCAATTGACCTTAATTCACAGTATCAAAAATTTCATAGTAATATCTTTTAATCTGCTAAGAGGGAACGAAGAAAATTGATGACCCTGTTAACCCAGTAATACACACAGGAAGTGGCATTACAGATACTGTAAACTGTTGAGTAGCAAATAGTGCTTAATTTAACAGTTTTTACAGTGAGTTTGATATTAACAATAGCTACTACGAGGAATAAAAGGATAATATCTGAAGTTAGGAATCACAAATCGGGAGTGTGGTAGGTAATTAAAAAAGATAAATGAACTGGCAAGCAATGCTGTAACATTCGATGGATTGCCGAGAAAAGGGAAAGATATTCTTGCATGGAATTCATTGAGGGTACTGTACTTCTTCTAAGCATGTTTCAAACATCAATATTTGCTCCTCAGGTATCTTAATTAGACGTCTCCTTAATTAGCCCTAATATAGTAATGTGATGGGAGTGATAATTGAGGTGCAGTTTACTTTATAGTTCACAAAAAAATATAAATTTACAGGAAATATTAAAAATTTTAAACCTGTGTTGAAGTTAAGCCAGTACTCGAAGTGAGTTAGAAAAGGTAAGGGAACGGTTGCAGAAGTGGTCTAGAAAAGGTAAGGGTACGCCATTAATAAAAAAGATAGGAGTACGCAAAATCCAAGAAGGGAAAGGTAAGGGCACAGTGTGTTCCCTACTTTGAGGACTGAGTGTTGCAACGCAAACGCTTCAATAATTGTGGAAATTTTGGTTTAACTGAGCTAAAGTATAGAATGTCTACCACGTTTGGATAGTAAAAGTATTTTTTTTTTTAATAAGTATGTGAAATCTTTTCTCTGTTCTTAGGAAGAGCTTTTCTATAAATACTTAATTCACTTTTTTGTTATGTGAAATTAACAGCATCTTCAATGCTTATTTTCATGTTCAAGATATTTTCTTCGGAAACTTTTTTTTTTCCTGAGAAATTCAGCAATCAGCCTTTTTGCTTTGCGCTTGTCGTTTTTAGTAAAATAAATTATATTTTACCAGATATTTCTTGTGTAAAGGGTTTTATTATGAAGTAGGTAGTTTACCATCACTGTAGTAATGCTGTAAAGGTTCCCAACCTTTCGCCATTTCAGTCCGCGAAGTGTTAATTTATATATATCCAGACCGGTTACTGATGCAGACAGGTTACTCATAGCATCTAGGCGCCTGACTGGCAGAGCGTTAGTCTGGTATAGTAAAATCTAAACACGAATACATAGTTACAGTGATTTTGTAAAACACTTTCTTAGCAAATTCAGTGATGAACGTTTAAAGAGAATGGAACTTCGCGTTTGCAAAATATTAAATTTGTGAGCAGCGAATACACATCAATAGTAGACTTTGCTTGGAGTGTGGTAAAGATCTATAAAGACTTATGCGGTGACAGTGAAGAAGATGATGTGCTTGAAATTTTTTTAGAGTGACTTCTTCTCTCATTAGGACATCAGATGTGTTTGTTGAGACTTAATAGTGTTGAAGAACTAATAGAAAACTTGACGATGTGGGAGTTATCTGACGTTCATGATGTAGAACTCGATCTCGAATCTTCGTTGGAGGCATCAAATGCTCAGAAACGCAAATTTACCGGCAATAACGGAAGTACTAGTAAGGATGGTAGAAAGAAATTACATGTTATGATTGATCATACTACAGCTAATGCTGGAACGCTGACTTTGGAGTTAGTATCTGAGTCAGTTAGTTCAGATAGGGTAGTGACTCCGAGTTTAGTTAGTGTAGGTGGTAATGGTAATGGGAATGGAAATAGGAATGGAAATAGGAATGGAAATAGGTATAGAAGGTGGAATAGGGATAATTGGACTAGTCCTTATGATTCAAGATTTAGATCGAGAGGTAACAGCGGCCAGAATAGATATACTCGAGATAACAACAATACATATAGTGACAATAACACACAAAAACGAACACTTACATTCGTCCTTATAATGGTAAAACATGAATAGATACAACGTGCCTAACACAACCAACAACACCAACAACACTAATATCACAACAAACAACACTCGTAATTCTAATAATAACACTAAGATATTATGACAACAACCGGAGGAAGGACACCTATCCTAGTTGTCATCACAGATGCGGATGCTATTCAGTCGCGTATCCGGTACAGGAACCTACCCCAGTGCTGGAAGCGAATTACACAGCCAGTACGGTTTCGAGTCCAAACTCTGGGCTGTCTTCGGAAGTTGTATACCGTGGAGACTGGGTGTCCCTGGAAAATTTCAGGACCCTTCGTCCCAGATGTTAAATTTTGGGAGCAGTCATTTATCAGGGTTGTCAGCAGTCGCTTCATAGGTTTGGGAAAATCTATCTTCAAAGAGATTCTCTCACATGGCCCGAAGAAAATATCTTCAACATCAAAATGAGCATTGAACATGCTGTTAATTTCATATAACGAAAAGGTAAATTAAATATTTACAGAAAAGCGCTTTCTAAGAACAGAGAAAATATTTCACATACTTATTTTTCTTAAAAAAAAAAAAAAAAAAAAAAAACATTACTTTTACTTTCCAAACGTGGTAGACATTCTCTACTTTAGCTCAGTTAAACCAAGATTTCCACAATTACTGAAGCGTAATATTTCTTTGTTCGAAAATATTAATTTACAATATAGCTACTGGCCAGCAATTTATTTTAATATTTCAAAAACCGTTGTCCAAGCATTTTGTATGTAATTTCCAATTGTTTTAAACTTCACACAACCTAACCTCCGGTCTGATAATACAAACATGGTATACTGAAGCTGGGTTAGGCGTAAATTCACAGTACAAATTTCTATGAACGAAATGGCTTATGGTTTGCTAACGTAACGAAGAAGCTTTAAACTTTGCTGGTTACCGAAATAAAACATTGAGAAACATTTGACAAAAACGGACATGCTGTTGAAATTTCGTGCATTTTGAACATAGCAGTTTCCGGAAGAGCAAACGACCCCCGCTGCTTACCAAATTAAGCGGACATCATCAATCACACATGTTTCCACTAGTAAAGCCACAAACCATTGACATGCTGAAAATTACACTAAATCACTTTCACACACAGAAGAAAAGGGCTTAGCAGCACAAATGAATAAATTTATATTTTATTAATAAAACGAAAGAAAACCACTGCACACCATATATGTGTATATATATATATATATATATATATATGAATACTACTTCACACACACAAACCACCAAAAAGATGCTCGAAGGTCACTCTCTGAAGGGGAACAATATGGGAACTCCAAACCTCTAACTACAGGTGACTATATTCCAGCATATTGGATTGGATTACATCTTCTTGACGTAGAAACTGCTACTTCAAATGATTTCCTTAATGAAGAGACTACATTTATATTTATATTTGCGTTTTAAACAATAGGTTGCATTATCATTTTTTCTTCATATTTGCAATTTCGAAGGCAGTCGGTTTTCAGCGCAGCTTTACAGTAGTAGCTAGATCAACTGCTGATCGGCCTCAGGCAATGAGACAAAGGGATCTTAATAAGACAACAAGGAGCGGAAGAGGGTGTTGCTTAGCGAACTAAAATCTCAGAGTAATAAAACAACAATCTTTGGTTTGTTTTTAAAGTTTTCAAACGAAAGAAAAATTGTTGAGGAAATAATGCAATAAAATATGCAAAGAAAAATTAAATAATAAAATGAAGAAACAATAAAGATAAAATTCCGCCAATACAACTATGAAAGAGAAGATATAAATGGCTAGGTTTCATTGTAATCTGGACAAATTAAACTCTTTGAAGAAAGTCGAAGACGCAAAATATCGCCAACAAAGCACGAACCAAAAAAAAAGAAGACAGAAAAAAGGGAGAGAGTAAGATATGTTGCGACTAACCGAAAATGGGTCGCTACATATTTTTCCCCCACCAAGAAAAGAATGAAAGACAATGCACTAAAAATTGGATTTCTTTTCTTAAAGAACAACAAACTCTCAAGGTTTTCATTACCGAAGGAAAAAAAGAGAATAGAGAAATAGGAAGAGTCTTAATTCCCATTACTTAACAATTCCTCTTTCCTTTCTTTGGTACAATCAAAAACCAGGAGATTACTGAAATTACCTCTGTCCTGGTCCACCAGGGCCACAACCTGAACTCGTTTCGGGATTAGGACTCAACGCGACACCAGAATATCCGTTATCAGGCGGCCGTGTGAGAGAAACTCTTTGAAGGTAGATTTTCCCACACCTATGAAGCGAATGCTGACAACCCTGATAAGGACTGCTCCCAAAGTTTAACACCTGGGACGAAGGGTCCTGAAATTTTCCAGGGACATGCACCTCAAGGGACATGTCCACGGTATACAACTTCCGAAGACGGCCCAGAGTTTGGACTCGAAACCGTACTGACTGTGCAATTCGCTTCCAGCACTGGGGTAGGTTCCTGTACCGGATACGCGACTGAATAGCATCCACATCTGTGATGACAACTAGGATAGGTGTCCTTCCTCCGGTTGTTGTCACATCTTTGGTTAGATAATATTATATAATATAGATAGATTATTAGATAATATTATATTATTAGAATTACGAGTGTTGTTTTTTGTGTTATTAGTGTTGTTGGTGTTGTTGGTTGTGTTAGGCACGTTGTATCTATTCATGTTTTACCATTATAAGGACGAGTGTAAGTGTTCGTTTTTGTGTGTTATTGTCACTATGTGTATTGTTGTTGTCTCGATTATATCTATTCTGGCCGCTGTTACCTCTCGATCTAAATCTTGAAACATAAGGACTAGTCCAATTATCCCTATTCCACCTTCTATACCTATTATTATTCCTATTCCTATTTCCATTCCCATTACCAGTACCTACACTAACTCCACTCGGAGTCACTACCCTATCTGAACTAACTGACTCAGCTAATAACTCCAAAGTCAGCGTTCCAGCATTAGCTGTAGTATGATCAATCATAACATGTAATTTCTTTCTACCATCCTTACTAGTACTTCCGTTATTGCCGGTAAATTTGCATTTCTGAGCATTTGATGCCTCCAACGAAGATTCGAGATCGAGTTCTACATCATGAACGTCAGGTAACTCCCACACCGTCAAGTTTTCTATTAGTTCTTCAATACTATTAAGTCTCAACAAACATATCTGACCTCCTAACGAGAGAGGAAGTGACTCTAAAAAAATTTCAAGCACATCATCTTCTTCACTGTCACCGCATAAGTCTCTATAGATCTTTACCACACTCCTAGCAAAGTCTACTATTGATCAAATTAATCCTGAATTATCTAAGCAGTAAAGGCAGAATGAACTCAAGATTATTTGGGTTGATGAAACGAAAAAAAGGCATATGTAAGAAAAATAGAAAAACAAAAATGATACAAATTTATTGGCCCATTCAGTATATGGAAAGACAATCCAAAACTTCGAAAAATAATGTGGTGTGTGTATTTTCGAGAGGAGTTTAATTTTTTTCTCAACCAACTACGTATTTTTCTCGTCGCCAAAATGTCATGATGAAGGAGAAGAAGACGAAGAGGGAGAAGAAGGGAAGCACTGAGAATTAGTTAAAGTTATGTAGCAGATTTCCGGGTTGGAGTTACTGGTCTTCCACCAGGCGCCTCCCCAGGTGGCGGATAGGGGAATGCCGACCAGATATGGTGGGTACCGGAAATATTCCGGGGCGGACCAAAACCAGTACTGCTGCCTTGCAGTTAGTAGAGGGATCTACAAAGGCTAGGGGACGATAACCCCGAACAAAAATATCATGGTGAAGGGAAGCAGCATCACCATTACCACTCTGAGGCTGAAGATGAATGACATCGGCAAGGCTCAGAGATGGACAGAGGGCGACATCTTGAATGTCTACCTTTACTGCGAGGTCGTAGAGCTGACAACTCTACACCGCTAAAACATGTCAAGAAATAGTAACAGATGGTTCATGGATTCTCCTGGGGTAAAATATTCCGGAGGTAAACTAGTCCCTCATTCGGATCTCCGGGCTGGGACTGCTTCAGGGGGCTCTATGAACAGGATTAAGAAAGACCTTAGAATAGGAACGTGGAACGTACGAACATTATACCAAACGGGCGCTCTTCAGGTGGCGGTACACGAGACCGAAAAGTACGAGCTA